>JACEFZ010026209.1:0-300233 GCA_014155875.1 Cepaea nemoralis
GAAAACGGTCGCCGGTTTAAAACAAACTTTCTTGGATATGTCTCGTTTTACGGTACAAGTTATTCCACACTTCTTCTTGATTACTGCTTCCAGTTTCAAGATGGCGACGGACGGTCGTGTTGTTTTGTGTTCGTTGACTTTTTCGCGTAGGGATGGATTTAATCATCTCTTGCGTGTAATTGGTGTGCCAGGATGTAAAACCAGGAGTTTCTACTCAAGATCTGCGCGGGTGCTACGGAGTTCGTGCATCGAGCGAAGCCATCCTTGAGTGAATTTTCAGCAGCGTGTGTGGGTTCTGTGTTTTCGTTTTTCAACATGGCGGAACAAAGTTTTCTCCGAGCGGTCAGCAGTCAATCTAACGAAGCGGCGTGGAAGCCGCGCAGGCAAAAAGAAGCAAGGTAAGCATGGTGGTTTGAGACGCTTTAGACTCAAGTGTCACCGTCTAGGACTCAGGAACATCTGTATTCTGTATTGGAACTGTGCCAGTGTAAAACAACGGGGCTCTATTTAGAAACCCTAGTTTACAAGAAGACATTGTAGCACTCCAGGAGACGAGACTGGGCGATCAGCTACTCAGAATTGCCGGCTTCAAATGTTTCTACAACAGACGACATCTGGGAATGGCGATTCTCGTTCGCGACAGCATGGTGGCAGTCAGAGCTAGACATGTCCAGTTGGGACAGTGACCGATATACAAATACAGGCGTTGAGAGTTCATTCCAGTATACCATTCGTGTTGGTTAATGTTTTATGCCCGCAATGCGAGTGTGGACGCCCAGAAGTGGCAGTGCTTAAGTGGCATATTAGGCCACGAGAGAAATGTTATTTTCTGTGGTGACTTCAACGCTAAAGGCAGATCATGGGGAAACATTTCCTCCAATACACAGGGGGAGGAGCTCGAGACTGCACTGGAACCATCGACCTGGTTTGTATCAACAGTGGCTGTGTCACCAGGACAGCAAGCCGTCCAGGCGATGAGGACAGTGCTATTGATCTGGCGCTAGTTTCACCTTCACTCACTACAGTGTGTAGATGGGGTGTCCTAGGACACCACGGCAGCGACCACCACCCTTGCAGCATATTGGTGGAGAAAGGCAGAACCAGGCAGCACAAGCTAAAGGTAAAGACTTTCCAGTATGACAGTACAGGGCAAGATGTGGTGAGTAAAATAAGACGTGACAAGCGCAGAAAGTTTCAGGGCAGGAAAAAAAGCTGGGAGCAGCCACCGTGGTGGAGTTTCGAGGTGGAGAAGGCTTGGGTGGATAAGCGTAGTGCTGTAAGGAGATGGCAAAATGCCAAGAAGAACAGAGCTGGTCATCCTAGTCCCTGCTTGCACTTAGAAAGAGAGATGCACACAAAAGTAAGCTATTTAAAAAAATGGTCAAGGTGGTTAAAAGCGAAAAATGGGCAGAGGTGTGTCAAAGAGTAAGCACAGACAAGTCACTGAAATTGTTCTGGCGACTACATAAAAGCATGAGTGGTGTAGTCAAGAATAAGAGCATTTCTGACTTCCAAGGTGCTGACCTCATCTGGCAGAGGACTGACGAGGACAAGGGCAAAGCCCTCTTTGAACGCTATCTTGAGCAGAGCAACCAGACAGACATGGGAGGCCGAAATCTGGCCAAGGAGGTCACCTCAGACAGATGCAAGGTCCAGAACATTTCGGATGAAGACACAGTGATAGAGATAGAAATCAAGGCTGTACTTCGACGATCAAAAAACAGTGCTCCAGGTCCTGATGGCATAAGATACGACGACATCAATAGGTGTACCGACAATGAGCTAGAGAAACTAGCAGACATGTACAACAACAGTATAGGGAGTGCTAGCATCAAGGAGGAATGGTTACACAGCTATCTGATTCCCTTGCCGAAGCCTGACAAAGACCACAAAAAATTCAGGGATATCGAATTATAACCATGCAGAATACAATAGGCAAGCTGCTGGAGAAGGTAATTGCCAGGAAAATATCAAGCCAGCTAGAGAGGCAAGGTGTTTTCCCACCTACCCTGGGTGGGTACCGTCCAAAAAGAGAAACCTGGACCAATGCAGCAGTCTTTGCCCATGATGTCTATGAAGGTTTCCACTCAGGCACTGAAACCTGTTGCTGCAGCGATTGATCTTGAGGACGCATACAACAGAGTACCATTGGATTTTTTAATGTTTCAGCTTCTTGAACTAAACGTAAGTCCATTTCTCCTTAGTTGGATCGCTGCAGACTCTTCCAACGGAAAGTAGTTTTTAGATGTGGCAGTTGGACTTCGGAACCAACAACAATATATCCTGGCCTACCACAGGGATCACCATTATCTCCGGTACTGTTCAACGCCTACACAGTGAGAATCACCAGTGAGCAGATCACTGGACCTGGCAGGACATTGTCATATGCCGATGATGTTTTAGTGTATCGTCAGGGTAAGGATAGAGAGGAGGTTGCTGTGGAACTACAAACCGAACTCAATCGCATAAGTACTTGGTGTGATGAAGCTGGGGCAATGGTCAACCCAACAAAGGCAACAGTGACTTGGTTCTCGTTGAATAATCATATTGTCAACACTCCAACACCAACTGTAATGCTGTGTTCAGAGACGGTGGAAAGAACGCAGGCAATGAATTACCTGGGGATACGGTTTGATCGAAGCCTTGCTTATAATGTGCACATAGACCAGGTGATAACAAAGGCCAAGCGGGGTTTGGCTGCGATGCGGGTGATGGCGGCAGCAAACTGTGAGCAGCGCCATCTATGTCTTCTGTACGAGGGGCTGGTCATGTCTGTTTTGGAGTATGCAATGGCAATCCTGACTCTCAGCCATAAGCAGATAGAAAGGATGGAAAGGATACAGAATGAAGCTATGCGCATTATTCTTGGATGTACAAGAGATACAGCATGCAGGGCGATGCGCTACCTTCTTGATTTTCCAACCATTGAAGAGAGAATACAAGTTTGCAGGGCACGCGCCTACCTCAGAATTAACGCAAACACACAACATCCACTGCATAGTGAAATTAGGAAGGTGAAGGGCAGCAGGTTAAAAAGAGGACGGTCGTGGATGGGTCAAGCCGAAGACATTCTTCAACAGGTGTGTTCACTTGAGGACTTAGAACCTGGCGAGGAGTGGGTGCAAGTGCCAACAGACTTCTGCACATCCTTTTCAGTTTGCATCCAACTAGATAGAAAATGCAGACAAGAAAATCCGGCTGCTGTTGAGGCTGAAGTACAAGCGTTGATTTTCGAGAATTCGCTAGACGGTGACGCGGTCATCTACACAGATGGGTCGGTCGTCCGACATGTGAGAAGCTCATGGGCCTTTACAGCTCGGGCCGGAGGGAGAATTGTGAAGGAGGACTCTGGTGCTTTCACTGAAACCACAAGTAGCCTGACCATGGAAGTCATGGCAGTAAGTAAAGCAATAACATGGCTCGAGACACAGACATTCACTAGGGCTTGTTTCCTTAGCGACTCAATGAACATGATCAAGAGGATAGAGGAGGGGTCGATCCGAAGAGAATGGTTGCTGCCTCTGGAGCGGTCTCGGCTGGCAAAGATTAGTTTCATCTTCGTGCCAGGGCATGCGGGAGTACAAGGAAATGAGCGGGCTGACAAGCTCGCAGGTGAGGTACTGTGGAGGGCGGACGCGCCATGGACCAGGCTGACATTCTGAATGCTCTACGAGAAGTGAGACTTTTGCGAGAACCAAGTGATGACTGTGAATCTGCAACAATGGCCAGGCTGCGAGAGCAGCAAATTAAAAGAGGGGTGGCCAAACAAGAACACTACGCAGGAAGCCAAAGAAGATTGATAAACCAACACAGAACTGGCGTCGTTAGCCGCTACACGCTGCGGGATTTGCTGAGGAGGGGATCCGAGCACTTATGGACTGAATGGTTCGATGTGCAATGAGGATGATCTGTCGACTAACTAACTCTTCTTGATTACTGTTGTTAACGTGCACGCATGCCATGCGAATACTCCGGTGATACGAACCATCATAGTTTCGGATCAATTTACGTATGACGTCAACGTAACGCAGTGTATTGGTCTTGGTGAAATATCGCCACATTTGTTCTTTAAGAGTTTGGTTGAATCTTTCTACCACGGCGGCCTTCACATCTTCATTCTCAGTGGTAAAGACATGCACACCTCGATCTGTTAGAAATGTTAAGAAAGTTCGGTTGACGAATTCCGAACCTTTGTCGGTCTGAAAGTTTATCGGTTGGCCCTCGTCAAATATTTTACTTACACCCGCCACTAGCTCTTTTCCCCTTTTCTTCTGGATCGGGACGGCCCACGCATATTTACTAAATACGTCGATACAGGTCACTAGGTAGGTCATAACGTCGTTGTACCTTTGTAACTTTTGCATATCCATCAAGGTCGGCTTGAAACTGTTGATTTATACCACCGGTTATGGTCTGACGTCTCTGACACCGGCGACGAATCGGTTTATGCAGCGTATAGGTATCCTGATGCTGTAACAATTTCTGAATTGTTTTAGCTGGAAGTTTGGTACTGCGCTTTAAGGCGACGGCTTCCCCGTAGGCTCCAGGTTGTTGGGGGTCGTAGTAATACTTTCTTATTTGTTATTCGTAAATTGATAGGACGAGGTCTGGGGAAGCCGTTTTAATGTGGCTTGTACGTCAGACGGCTTGGCTTCACCCAAGTATCGCAACATGGATTCGTTGCGTTTAAGTTGAATAGACATGTTATTTGAGGACATAGACATAGGTGGGAAATATATGACTTCATAAATAGAGTTGATTCGGTGTTTCCTGTCGAAAATCAAATAGCAAATACCCGTGTGGAGCGGTTTGTCGCGCCCTTAAAAACTCTCTTGGACATATGACACGTGACGTGGGTACATCTGTTTGGCCAAATTCGTAACCTGTGCGCGGGCTCGAGGGTTCTTAAATACCGCTAGGTAATGCGAATTTAGGCTGCCGTTTCTTTGTTCTATTCTTACCAAATAGGTTCTGTACAATATACATAACGCTGAGGTTGCGATGATGACTACCCTTAGTAAATAATTTAGTCACTCTGTCATCATCTGTCTCAGACATTAGATCTATCTATCACTACTAACCGAAGTCTCTCCCCGGTCCCATTTTCCATATTCGGCAACCCTTCAATAAATTCTACACCCTTCATATACTCGTACATATTTTTGCCATTCTCCGTAGCATCATATAACCTCCTCTGGAATCGGGTCAACCATGGCTGGAAGATGGGCCAGGAACCGCTGTACAAATACACTTTTCCCATTCCCTGTCGGCCCCTGCAATCACAGACGTAAAAGATGTTTTCCACCTAAGATCCATGGGAACTAAATGTCTTGTTATGCCTCACAGTCAGGTCTATATATCCCAACGCAACAGAGCACCTGATAATGCTTAGTGAAGAATCGCCTACTCCAGACAACTGATGATAATATTTAGCCAGGGCTACGCTACTCTTCGCGCCACATGTCTGTGTATTTACCAAAGACACACCTAAAGAATTACTCCCCTAACAAACAAACAAAAAGTGCTAATAATGGCTCTGTTAGATATGACCGCCCTACGCTTATTGGGATGGAACATGATGATAGTGATGACGTTGGTATAACAGATTTGATCGCCTATGCCAGGCGACACGATAGTATTAGGAGAGGCGCAATTCGGTTAGTATTTGGAGTATTGACCTTGACCTCGGCTGATTTTCACTCCTCGGTCATATAGTTGGTTACGGGGTGATATATCTCTTATATTTTGGTTTGTGTAGTAAAAAGGTGTGTATCCATATTCCCACATTCACAATCAACATGAAGCACCATCTTGGAGTGGTCAACAAGAAAATAAACCATTCATAACACTAAAAGACCAACAAACAAGAAAATTTCGTTTTTCATAACTTTTTATTTTTCATTAATTGCATGCATTTTCAATAGTGTGTAGAAGAGTCAACAAAACATTTTTATTGACATCACATCCGTGTATTTTCATTGACAAAGTACATTCATTTTTATTGGTCATGACCAGTGACAAACGTGACATTGAGTCTTTTATATAGACATTTCACACATATGACGACTTTAATAGAACATATTATAGACACCAAACAGTAGAAAACATATATACATAATTACTACCAACAAACAAGAGTTCGTTTTCATAACTTTTTATTTTTCATTAGTTGCATGAATTTTCAATAATGTGTAGAAGAGTCAACAAAATATTTTTATTGACATCACATACGTGTATTTTCATTGACAAAGTACATTCATTTTTATTGGTCATGACTAGTGACAATTGTGACATTGAGTCTTTTATATAGACATTTCACACATATGACCACTTTAATAGAACATATTATAGACACCAATCAGTTGAAAACATATAGCGGCATTACCTAACAATTTCATTGTTTCTGCCGTAATACTCTCAGCTGGAATTTTGTCCCCTTGGCGACGGGCATTAGAGACTGTTTCCCCAAATTGTTTAAAACAACTAACCGGTCGATACTCTATTGTCTGGTAGATGTGTGTAACCACCAACCCATGGGCTAGATACCACTTTAAAAGAGGGGTGGCTAATAATATTTTCTTCCCGAAATAACTACCAATCAATGTCCGTCGTGAGGTACTCAGTAGTTTATTTTTATGGCGTATTCTTTCATAAATACGCCAATATCGTCCCTCGACACTTCTGTGTTCTTAAAAATAGGGGGGCATTTCGGCAAAGGACTCTTGTAAATCAGTCGGGGTCTCTATTCTATATCACACTCCACCAACGCGAAAAATGTATCACTTTTTACAGCCTCAATTATCTGGTTTTCACTCAAAGAACCCCAAGGAAGTTGTGAGGGTTCCCGTAAGAAACGATTTAATCAATACAACTCAATTATTGACAGATTTGTCTGTTGTACTCTGTTTTATTAAACTTATCAACATGGTAAAATGTACCACGTTTGGTCACGCCCACCGACATGGCACACGATGACTGAAGAATTACTGCCCTACACAAAAAAACCCATCTAATTTATTTAAAATTAATAACTAAGCTGGTAGTGTTTTGTTATGTCTTTCCGTTACAAACTGATATAGCTGAGTGAGAAGTCTTACCAACAAACATCGGTAAATTTATACAAGAGACAATATCGCAATTATAGACATATTTTAAGCGAACGAAAGAAAAGAAGAATCGACACATGATAATGATAGACCCAGAGCGGTTACCACAATGATATTCTTCTTCGTTCATCCGGAGTTTTTTTTTTTTTTCGGATGTGGTTGCGTTGTGCCTGTTTACAGCAGCGCTGCGTTCTTGCGCCGTTAGGCCGACACATCCGACTTCTGCGGGCATTTGTTGACCGGGTTAACCTTCCCGGGGGTTTCTTAGGACGTTTGACTCTCACTGTTGTGGTGTTATCCCCCATCCCAGCTGGTCCATATAGAACAGCCAAAGATCCTGGTCAGCCCTCAAGGGAAGGCAGGGGCAGACCATGGGCATTCCCCGCCATCCGAGGAGGCTTCCATACTTGCAGAGCCGATACATAGAGCTCTGGTACTGGGCTCACCCAAGGAATAGTCACGTCCTGCACATGGCTGCTTAGCCTCACTTCCGTATATTGGGCCTTCCGTTCACCATATGCTGTTTGTCACATATTCACCTATCCATCATTTTACAGCGCGTCAACGTTACACAGCAACCCAGAGATTATCAAAACAATTACAGCACCGTAGAACATCGAACTCACTAAGCGATACTAATGACAGACAGATGCCAGGATAAGAATAGAAAGGTTAGCGTCAACAGAATAGAATGTGACTGGTAGAGACACATCACGTGGATATAGCGTCCCCCAGCTCGGGCGCCGCTTTAATAAAACCGCGCACTTCTATGACTTCAGAGCGAGTGAGCAGTCGCCAAAGCTATGTGTTGTCCAACTTTCAAACTTTTACAACGGGCAGTTTGATCTAGTCTGAGGTAAGCGTGTGATTCTCAGATCTAAGTGGTACCAAGATGTATAACGTAAAGGTATCCAGTGTTGTGCGTCCAATGAATTGTATTTTTGATAAAATAAATCTCTGAAAATGTGAAAAACTGCCGATCGCAACTTCAATACTGGCGCCACTTCCCCGGCGAAACCGACATCTTATAATTTCTCAAAACTGCAAAACTCTGACTTTCTACACTACATCTAACAGCTTCACTATGTGCATATGACTATAATCTATCACAGAATAATGTACGAGATGAAATTTCCAATGCACTCAAATGCTTTTCATCAAAAACTTCTAGGAAAACGTTTCTGCAGAGATAGTCAGCTGGTGCAAACGAAACACTACCTTGCTTTGAAAATGTACTTAATTCTGTCTATTTTGCAATCTAAAGACCTGAAACAGGAATTATACTCTTCCTTTTCTCATTACGAATTGAAAACAAATAGTATTTGATAGAAATTAGTTTATTCATGTGTCAGATTTTATTTAGACAACGCACTACATCAACTGCATTGCTTAAAATAGGTTTACGTTCACAAACGACATTTGTGATAGCCGACCTACTTAATCTGCTCAGACTAAAGGGTGAAAATTACCTTGGTCTATAGCCAACTGTGTCGCCAACAGAATGGACATGATATGCACTGGTAAAAGCTGTATGAGAAGTATAAGTAGACAGTGAGGAGGAGAGTATTAGGGAAAAATACTTTAAGTAATAATTTTTTTTCTAATATATTGTGTCATGACCTTGTATAGATTACATTTTGTAACAAATACACATCAGAAATTCTGTATGTTGGACATGAACCACAATAAAAGCACACTAGATGAGTTAAACTCATATTAACTGATGTAAATGTGAGGACAATTAGTACAAGCTATGGAACCCCACACAACAGAAGTTAACTCAACACAATACACTTCACACCACACAACTCCACACCACAACAGCAGGAACAAGGAAATGATTTAGAATAGGAAGTAGTTGCCTTGGAAAGTACAGATAAACAATTATATACACAATGTAGAACAAATAGAGTAATGTGGATGTTTAAATGTATGCCATTTATACAAATGCATCTCATACTTGTGTTGATCTTGCCTGTCAGCTTGATTACCATGATTCAGGGAACATCACATTATCACTCTTATCTGTGTCTGACTGTACACTACTCACTGAACTACAGGTCCACTGAGGAAATGCATACAGCAGGTACCAGACAACAGAAGCTGCATCCAGTGTAATAATCTCTGACCCACCCCAAAGTAGCACAACAATACTTCTTCTGATCTTATCATTTTTGTTTTGTTATGTTGTGTTCACACTATGAACATGCTGTAAAGGATTATACATACCTGTATGAATTTTAAACAGTGATGTCTTGGTGCCACACCTAACCAACAAGGAGGGAAGAGGAGTGAATGAGATGATCAACACCTGTGATGGCAGATGACTCCAGCCTTAAGCAGAGAATGAGAAGTCTTCAGTGAAGCTAAACTGGCCCAACCTGAAGTGGATCCATCAGACCATGGACCCAGGCTTATCCACATCTCATCACACCAGGTTTTCTTATCACTCCCACAAACTTCACCCTCTCAGGAAAGGATTTTCTTGATTTATTGTTGGATGTAGAACTTGTTAACTATAACACATTTTGGTAGTTAAAATATCTCACTATACAATGAATGTTATTATTTATTGACTGACTATACTTGGTCCTATGAAAGTTTTTTTTCTATTTCATTCTGTAAATGTCAACAGCTGATGAAAAAAAAGAAGAAAATGTCAAATAGGCCAAAAGAAACTGGCACAGTCAATAAATTTGTTTAAATGTGAAGATCTCTTCCATTTAATTTGTCAGTCCAAACTATCTGTGGGAAAATCTCTATCTTGTGTGTAGAACATGTCTCAATGCTCACTTGTGTTTGTTGAATGTTTAATTAACAAATACACATTCACATAAGATAAATTCTTAGTTGGAGAGAGAGAACAGGAGACTCTTCATCTTTAACTGTTCCAAATCCATGTTATATTGCACCTGATTCTTATTGAGAAAGTCTTTTCAGACAATTTCTTAAGATGGAAGAAGGGGGTTCGTGAGCTATACCATTAAATACCAGGTGGAAAGACAGGGGACAAACCTAGTGATTACTTTTTCTATTAAAAGAGGACCACACACCCTTAGACGAATAACCAAATCCGAGTCTGTAAATCTTTCAAGGGTCGTATTCTTGATCTATTTACATATAAGAAGAGGATGGGGCCCAGCTACCTTTAACAGAGATGGGTCATGCACTTTAGTGATTGCCAGTCCCTTCAAAATATACGACACTGTTCTTCCGGAAACCAGAAGTATGCAGTCTGCAGATAACATCCACAGTGAGCTTTCGATTCGGACTTTCCATGTAATGGATTTGCTATCCAAGCAATATTCCATTTCGTGCCACTAGGACACTTTTCCACCTTATATGAAGCCCACATAGTGGGCTTTTGATTCAGACTTTCCACGTAATGGATTTGCTATCCAAGCAATATTCCATTTCATGCCACTTGGACACTTTTCCACCTTTTATGAAGCCCACACAATGGGCTTTTGATTCGGACTTTCCATGTAATGGATTTGCTATCCAAGCAATATTCCATTTCATGCCACTAGGACACTTTTCCACCTTTTATGAAGCCCACACAGCGAGCTTTCGATTTGGACTTTCCACATAATGGATTTGCTATCCAAGCAATATTCCATTTCATGCCTCTGGGTCTTCATGCACCTTTAAATGTCAACCTGTATGTAGTTAAAGTAATCTGCGGTCAACTTTAGCTTGTTGATATCTCCATAGAGCTTGTCCTCAAATGAAGCAGGTGTCGGCCAAAATATCTTTCTCTGTTCTGCATACGTTGGGCAATCCTGCAGCAAATGTTTTGCTGTCATTTTTCCAGTTCTACAATTACATTCATCGGTATCTCCTATCTTTAGTTTATTGAACAAGTGGTATTTCAGCCTGTTATGTCCTGTGCGGAGTCTGAAGATTGCTACTTGTTCTCTTTGGTCGAGTTTGTAATATGCATCATCCTTCTGATGGCCTGGATGCTCTGATTTCCATTTGGTTCTATAAGTGCTTTTTATCAACCTCTTTGCCTCATTATAGGTTATGTCTATGTCAGGCTGTGGTAGTCGTCCGCCCTCTTTTGCCAGTCTGTCAGCCTCTTCGTTTCCAGGTATACTGCAATGTGATGGGATCCACTGTATTACAACTTTTTTAGATTTCTGGCATAGACCATGGAGTGCTGCTCTTAGGTCAGTTAGTTCTGTGCTGTTATTACTCTTCAGTATTGAGACAGCTGACTTTGCATCTGTGAAGATAGCTATTTGCTTCTCTTTATTTTCCTCCGTCAGGAGCATTTCTGCTGCAGTTTTCAGAGCCTCTGCCTCCGCTTTGAAGTTACTTGAAAATTTTCCAGTTGCCATTGAATGTGTTTTTTTCACTCCATTTTTTAAATTTAGGAGAATTCCTCCTCCTCCATTCTCTATTGAATTTTTGGCTGATCCATCTGTATATGCATGGGTCCAATTCCTGCTTGGGTAATGTTCTTTTATGTAGTTTAGGGTTATTTCTCTTCTTTCGGTTTCATGCTGAGTGTTCTTTTTCTCAATACCAGGAATGTTTTCTATCATCTCAGGCAGTTGCTGCTGTCTCCAAGCTGGGAACTTGTCTGCATTGTGTATGGGCTTGACTGTTGATATGTTAAGTATAGGATCTGCCCTAATCCTTCGTTTTGCAGTTTCTACAAAGTTGCTACGCTTCAGTCTTCCCTTTCCAAAACCATTAAATCTGTTGTACATAGGGTGGTCTGTCAATCTTCTAAATTTTTCTGCTTGTTGCTGGGCTCTGCTATCTCTTCTATCCTGCATTGGTTGTAAACAAGTGATCTTTTCTAGTTCATTAATAGGCGTTGTCTTCAGGCTTCCAGTTATGATTCGCATTCCTTGGTTTTGGACTCTACTTATTTTGCTAAAGTTTGACTTAGCTGCTGTTGCCCAAGCTGCAATGCCATATTCCAGTACTGGCCTCACCCGTCCAGTATATAACTTCTTGAGAACTTTCTCATCTGCTCCCCACGTTGTACCAGCAAGCTTTTTCATGATTGCCATTCTCTGCCTTGCTCTTGTTCGATTTTTCTCAACCTGTGTCTTCCATGTCAGGCGACGATCAAAGGTGACTCCTAGATAGTTTGGATTTTCTTCATGGCGCAATATTTTTCCATTCAATACCAGCTTAGGTTGCTGAGTTTTATTTGAGAGGGAGAACACTGTGCATGTTGTTTTCTCCTCACTTATCTTCACTAGCCATGATTTTGACCAGTCCTCTAGCGCTAATAAGGCTTGCTGTATTCTGCTGTTAGCTGTACTAATATATTCTTCAGATGTCCATATGGCTAGGTCATCTGCAAAGGAGGATGTGTGTACTCTGGCTGGAAAATTTTCTGTGATGTCATTTATATATGCTAGGAATAATGTTGGTGAGAGAACTCCTCCTTGGGGGACACCTTGCTCCAGCAGCATCATTTTGCTTGTTTGTCCTTGTACTTTTGTCCTGGCAGTTCTGTTCTCAAGGTAGTGGCTGATCCATTTATACATTTTTTCCACAAACATGCATGTTTTGCAGTTTTACTTTCAGTCCTTCCTTCCATACTTTATCAAATGCTTTTTCTAAATCTATCCAGACTGCTAGTGTGTGCTTTTTCTCTTGGAAGGCATCCTCTATTTCCTGAGCTATATAGGTTATTTGATCTTCAGTGGATCTGTACTTTCTGAATCCTGCTTGGTGTGGTGTTAAGAGTTTGTTTTCTTCCAGATGCCATGTTAGCCTGCCATTGATAATGCGTTCCATTAATTTCCCTACACAGCTAAGTAGACTGATAGGTCGATAGCCATTTGGTTCTTCCAGGTCTTTTCCTTTCTTTGGGACTGGTATTAGTATAGCTTCCTTCCATGCCTGTGGGACTATTCCTCTCTTCCAGCTGTTATTTAGGACTGCTAGTAGTTTCTACTTTGCCTTGGTGCCTAGTCCTATTAGCATTTCATTTGTGATTCCATCCTTTCCTGGTGATTTCTTCTTTTTTAGGGTATTCATTGCCTGTTCCATTTCTTCCATTGTTAGATTTGCCATCATATATTCTGCTGCTGTCTCTGTATTTCTATGATGTATCTGTTTGTCTTTGATTGCTTTCTTCTGTTCAGGTTGTAATATCAATGTGGTTTGCATTTGCATAGTGTTCCATTAGTGCATTTGCAGCCTTTTTTCCTGTAAGCAAGGCATTTCCTTGTTTAATTGTTATTTGTTTGTTTCTAGGTCCTTCATTGTTCATGGCTTTCACTAGTTTCCATAGTTTGTTTCCATCCCTGTCAAAATTCAGGTTTTCTGTTTTTTCCCTCCAACAATCTCTTGTTGTTTGATTTACTGTTCTTTTATATTTTGCTGAGATGGCTTTGAGAGAGATGTTTGCTTCAAGTGTTTGTTCTCTCTCTGCTGTCTTCCTGGCATCTTCAACTTTGTCCTCCAGACTTTGTAGTTCTTCAGTCCAGTATGGTTTGTAATTTTTCCTCGCTCCTCTTGGAATGGACTCAGTGGCTGCCTGTATTATCGCTCTGTTTAGACTTTCCACCATTTGCTTTATGTTGCCATATCGTGTATTTATGTTTTCACAGTATTTGTCTGTTAGTATGGCAAATCTGTCCCAATCTGCTCGTTTGTAATTCCAGCGGGGCAAGGGCTTTTGCTCCTGTGGAACATACTCCATATTCATTTCAAGCTTGATAGGTCTGTGGTCACTACCTGCTAATTGGTCCAGCACATGGCGATCGATTTTGTGGAGGATGTCTCCTGTGCAGAAAGCTAAGTCTGGAGTAGAAGTGGTAAGCCATCTTCTGGAGTAGAAGCTCGGTGTGTCATCCGCTTTGTTGAGTAGATGGAGATTTGAGTCTATTTCCCAGTCCTCCAATTCATCTCCTCTTTTGTCAGTATCTGGGTATCCCCATCTTTCTGAATGGCTATTAAAGTCTCCGACAATAATGCAGTTTGTGTCAGTTATTTTCATGTTTGAGAGTGTAAGGTCCTTATCTGCTGGGCTATACAGATTGTAGATTCTTATTTTCACGTCCTTTATCATTATATCAACACCTATAATTTCCGTTTGGTTGTCAGAGATCACAGATACTTCGCTGCAAGGTATTGTATTTCGTGTAAGTATTTGTGGTATAATAAAACGTCCTTACCCTTTCCTATTTATGGACTCCCTTAAAAATAAACAAACCCTTACAATTACTGTTTAAGTAACTTACTTAATGTAGGAGAAAATAAAACAGCGATAGACTGACCGTGGCACAGCTAAATTTATTTTGGCTTGTTTTCTCTCCCTTATCTGGCCAATCCTGGCGAGGGGGAAAACAAAGACTGAAGCGGCCATTTCTAGTCAAGAGAACACACAAGAAAGTCGACCTTTCCCTTCGGGGAAAAGGTATTTTGCCTTTTAAAACCATGATTCTCTTCAAGCTATTGGTATGTTATCTACATTATTAAGATATATTTATGTATTACATAGACCAGTATGTTTAATTAAGAATTCTTAAACCAGGCTGGATGATATTTACTAAGGAAACACAGGTGGGCGCCACGCTGTAATTTTTCCTATGTCTTCAAATCCCTATGTTAATATCTTTTATAGGCATTATGAACTTATATCTAACTTTATAATCTACGAATATTATGTGTACTATAGAGTATCAACTCTCATGTCAGAAACTCTTTTCAATTTAGGAAAGACTCCTGATTCATACTTCAGAGAAGAAAACTAGTTTCTGCCAATTTCATAGTCCTATGAACAATAACTTCTATGCAATGGAACTATATATCCCTATCAATGCTTAGAAATCTGCAAATAATTTATGTACTGTAGAGATTGGACTTTAAAGAAACATTTTCTCAATGTAGGAGCAGACTCTTGATTTCATACTGCACAAGTAGAGAACTGGTGTCTGCCACTTTCAAATATCCTATGTAGTGTAAATGCACTGGTAAGGATGTCTCTGAACTTGTTTTATCCATGCGGGGACATACAAATGATTACGCATATTCCTGACTCAAACTTAGTCAGGGGATAAAATATTTTGCCACATTATAATCTGTAACTTGGAAATATAGTGCTAAATTTTAGTACCATTCTTTTGTTAACAGATTAGTAACCACTCCATATGAGGGTGAACATATAATCATTTCATAAAATAGTGTTAGGGACAGGCCATGTTTGAATATAAATTCATGAACAATGAAACGCGTGATGTAAATGCATGTTCGGATAGGATTCACTCCGCATCACCTCACTGTAGTAGGAACAGAAGCGAAGATTGATGTGAATAAATTGCTTGAATAATAGCAGTCCTTGACAAAATATATCACAGCGACTACTATCCTCATCTGCTGTACGCAGTGGGGGAAAACAATGTATGTTTTAGTTATGGATTAACCCCTGAGAAAACCCAAAAACAAAGGCTCCCTGCATCAGCATTATGATTAATTATTATGTATGAGTATCATGTACTTAATATCAGAGAAATGTACATGTATGTTTTTTTCTGGTATGAGAATGTTCTTTGTTCTGATTGTTACTTTTTACTGTGGGAATATACATTTTAATGTTGCACCTTGGGATTATAGGATGTTGATGTAAGAATACATATGTATGTCAGTACTTAAGAAGCCAATGGTGAATAGTCTTGACCTAGTGATGATTATAGTGCCGAAATGAAGACGCGGCATTAGAAACCACAGGGATTCTGTATAGGCTATTCTCTTCAAGTAATGAGAGAGACAATATCAACATGTTGGATGGACAGAATGACTTCACCCATCCAATAGTCCCAGTAACAACAGAACAAAATATAAGTGAGAAAATACCTTACTCACTATGAAGAGTCAGAATGGCTCTACTCAGCAATGAGGGACAGTGGAACATGGACACCCACTCCTTTCCCCTTCTCCCCTTGTTGTTTTGTATTTGTGTTTGTAATTGTGTTGTAAACCTTTTACCATAACACAGTAGGTTAATGCTAGTGTTGTATTCTTGTCATCCCTTTTCTATAGAAGAGAAGCAGGTGGTGGTTGAATTTGGTGGGACTATATCACTAACACTGGATCCTGGGTCAACAGCCATAAAGTGAATGTCCAAACCATAGTCTGGATCTAGCAATACCTCAATGTTTACTGCGGCGCTCAATAGCTCCATAGCGAGCAACAGATAAATTAGAAGACAACTGACGGGGTGAGTGATTAAGTCCTATTTTAGTAGGAACATCCCACAGGTGGACTTCAAGATCTAATAATCTACTAAAGATGAAGATCAACAGAGTAACTGACAACAGTGTATCGTCTGCTTTACGTCTGAGAAGTATCACCTATAAGCCTTATCACTCAGCAAGATCAGTGAAACTATGGGACAATCCTACAAGTTACTAAAACTAGCAACAGTGAAAGCCCTTCAACTGTTGGTGGGATTACCAAGTTAATATCCTCAATGGATAAGTCTTCGAAAGAACATCTCACAGCTGCAAAAGTCAAACTTAAGGTTCCAGCCATGCAACACCAAGTTCTAGCTATGAACACCAACTCAAACAAATGGGAAGAAGACATTGAACCAATACAACCAAGGTGCCAACTGAAGACCATACCTACACCAGATTACCTCAAGGTTCCCAAACCTGAACACATAAAAAAAAAGACCATATGAAAGCAGCTAGCGGAGTAAATGCCTCTACACCTGCACCACAGGAATCACCTGATGGCTTGCAACCCTGGATATGTGGTGGAGTCAATATTCTTCAGTTCCATGCCTGCAGCAGAATCCTGGAATTAATTCCAGATGAACCAAATGAATAACAAGCAGAATTGTATGTCTACACTGAAAGTAAATACTGAATCAGAACTCTGTGCTGGTCCCATGTCAGCCTAAATGCCAATAACGGTGGAATAGGTTATAGACTGATGACTAGGTGGGTGAAAAATCTGTGGGAACAAAATTGAGATTCGGATATTATAAGCCTGAGACGCTGAAAGGTAGGCATCCTTTTCATCAGATATGGTGATATAGGGAAGAACCTTAGTCCAAGACCAAAGATGCATCTCCTGAAGGTATGACCAACCCAGGCCTCAATTTCACACTGACACCGAGCCGTTCGCAAAGAAGATTCTTGAATTCAGCTCCACGGAGGAGATATGTGGTGAATTTATTTCATAATAAGGATTATAATTTGTTCCGCAACAAACTTCAGTGGACATTAAACATGACTGTGAGTATTTATTGCTGTCACGGATAAATATGGACATTAACTGCTTTGCACTGGAGAAGAATACCCATCCGCAATGCCTAAATGAACACTATAATTAATTTAATTATTAGTATCAACTGTTTTCATGTGTGTGTTTTTTTCTTCTATGACATATAAAGAGTGTTAGTGTGTAATGAGGTATAACCAATGATGGTTAAGGTAAATAGTATTTTGACATCAACTCATTATTTTTAAATATGATAATTGTACATGGTGTCAGAAACAAAAATATATATGTTGGGTTTTTGCACCTAGACCAATGTGATTTTATCTAGGTACAATGAGTCGAGTAAGCAGAACCAATTTGTGGTTGTTGTGTTGTTTGTAATAACCTGGTTTTTTTCTGGGGTCACTGGGTACTATGTTGTAATACTGCATATCATTCCCATGCCTGTCTGAAAATGCATAGTGTTTATTACACATCTATATATGTAATTGCAGATCTTGAGTTAATACCTGAACTGTTTGTCTAAAAGTGTTGTGTACATCAAGTAAATGGGGTGTCCAACAAGTGGTTGTTTATATGTTGTGAGCAATCAATATCCTTCTAGCACCATAGATAATGTAAAGGGTGATGAAGTGGGAAGGGAAACCTACACACAGATGCCATTGTTTCAAGGATGGAACTCTTTCCTCCTAGGATTTGTGGTAAATATCCCTGATCACCCGGCATTCTTACCAGTGACAGAGAATCAATAATACCCCCTAGACATTTTAACGAATTATTCTCAGGAATTAAAATCCACATCCCACAGTATTAGAACTCCTCCTTTGTGTCCTTCGCGGTCGAAACGTGTGGCCTGATATCCTCTGACTGAGAATTTGTGATTGGCATTGAGGTGTGTCTCTTGAATGCATGCCACATCAATTCTATCTTTATGAAGACGCTGTGTTAGGGAGTCTTTCTTCTTGTAAACTCCTTCAGCATTCCACTGTAGTATGTTGAGTGTCCGGGGTATTTGGTCAATAGCTCTTAACCTACTCCTCTGTGCCTTGACTCCACAGCACAGGGGAAGGTGACCACCAGTAGTCATGGGTGGACCCCCTCGAGGCAGGGGGCCCGGCACTATCACCGCCTGATGGGACTTCACGGGATTAGCACCATATCGATTAATTTTGATTTGTGACATCATGAATTAAGTTACGTTGCACTGCTTTGTCAAGCCTGTGGCTCAGTACATCCGATTTCGACAAGCATTTATTCGGGATGCTTTCCCTAGCCTTTGACTGTCCCCAGTCTACCTACAAGGCAGCAGGTTTTACGTTGCACTGCTTTGTCAAGCCTGTGGCTCAGTACATCCGATTTCGACAAGCATGTATTTGGGGTGCTTTCCCTAGCCTTTGACTGTCCCCAGTCTACCTACAAGGCAGCAGGTTTGTGTGTCTCTTCGTCTGGTCCCTCTCCCTTGACCTGTCCGACATGGGTGGCCCTACCAGTAGCTGTGCTACCGTCGGCATAGCTCTTGGGGTCATTGGGACGCACAAGCCCCTCTACCTCGTCACGGTGGACACACAGCAGAGGGGCCACAATGATATATAATGTATTCTTTTTTCGGCGGTACAAAGTGTCTATCTTCTTATCTGTGGTGCGTTAGCGAAAGAAATACCAAAAAGAAAAATAGTAGACAACGGTACGGTATTTTGATGAAAAGCGGTTTAACGCTTGCGAACAAATTAAAAAAAAAAAATTCACACTTTGAGGATTGAACCACCTTCCCTCGTACACGAGTCAAGTGCGCTATCAACTAAGATATTAATTCTGGTAACACTGATCTTACAAAGCAAAGATACAACAGCAACGTTTCAAGTGTGACTGTCGGAGAGGGTAAACACGAAACAAAAGAATTACAGCAATAGACAAAACATATTTCTAGAACAGACATTTATAAACATATTAGACAAATATATAAATTACTCCCTCATTATGTTTAAACACCAATAAAGTATGGTTTTCAGTTGTATAAAAAGTAACATAATTTATATGTAAAACTGTGCTATGCCTATTTGGGGAAAGTCAGATTTAGACAAAATTATTCAACTATCAGAAAAAATGAACCTTGTAATATTAAACAATATTAAGTTTTAAGTATTTTAAAAGGCAGTATAGCATAGTAAACCAGTCTTATATATTTTAAAAAATTATTTATGTATGCACAATCGGAACAAGTACGCCTCGTATGACGCCTTAAATGTGTAATAAAATAACTTTTTACAGGTCAAAAGTATTAAAACTTATAGTGAAGTGAAAGATTACGAGGTTGTTGATATAAAACACCAATATTGATGGTGATTTGCGAAATATATCAAGAGATATTGATATTATAAACTCAGCATGTTGCACATTTGTTGCTAATTTCGTTCCGTAGCGGGGTTTCTAGGGGGATCTTGTTGCCAAGTTTTCTCGGATTACCGCGCGCGTTAACAAAATATGGAGAACATTGTTATGTTTATTCGCCAGCCCAACCAAACTGAGGCTCGCCTTGTAAGTGTTTTACTAACACGATAATTAGATTTAATTTTGATATCATCAGAATAAATCTAAATTTCGCCATGTTTTGAGTGAACAAATGGTTATATTTTTTCTTTTCGCTCTGTACAAAAGTCACACTTGTTTATTTCTTTCGCGTGGGCACCACACAACTTGAACACATAGCTGTCTTTGATGTTCTGAAATCAACTTTGCTGACACTATCATCATCAAATGGTGTAGGCATTCATGCCGCTGTCTTTGGTGTTCTGAAATCAACTTTGCTGACATACCACTACCATAATTTCTAATCTCGGTATGTTACTGAGATAACAGTTGTCATGATGTTCATGCGTCTCTTACATGATCAAAGAAAATTGTTTCTTTTCTAGTTGTTACTCAGACAGGAAATTCACCTTACAAACCAGCTGCTTCTAATTTTTGTTCTAAGATTCACTCCCACACACCAAAACTATTTACCACTCTCTGACATTACTTTTTCATTTTCTAAAATTTTGTTTGTCCTGTACATTAATCTCTTGTACATCATCCATCTGATAATTCCCCCTAGGTAATTTATCCACTTGGTTAAGAATGTTTCTATGTCACATTTGGTGTCACCACTGTTGGTATCCCTGGTCAAGAGGTTACACTTTTCTCCGTGATTTCGTAAGTAACGTGACCACTGTGAGAATCAGTTCGAATCGCGTCGGTAACTTACGATGTGAGCCGATCGTTCAGAAAGCAAACTACTGATCGTAAGCTTGTCTAGAAATCAGCTGAAAGCTGTTGACAGCGATGTCCTGTAAAACAAAACATTTATTTACTTTCTTTTGATACCATTATTAATATTTTCTTGATAGAGCACTCCATATTATTACAATGTCCAACAATTATAGAGCTGTTGCATTATCTACCCCCCAAAACTGTGTCTTTATATCTTCCGAATAGTATTTGTGGGTTCTTTCTGGTTTCTCATATAAATTCGCCAAGGCACGCGTCCACGCGAGCAGGGGAAAAGGCGGGCTCACGCATCACAAGGTCTGTCTGTTTTCACTTGCGTTATTTTCGCTGATGGTATTTCGGTACCTTCATTTCAAAGGAATGTAAAATAAAAAGACAGCTACACGTCGTGTAAACACACGAAGCAATACACAATGCTTTTAACACACAAGTTTAAAAAAAAAACAGTTGTGAATGTTATCACGTTGATAAGGCAATAGCGTACGGCAAATTAGATATGTTTGAAAATCTACAAACGGCTGGGGAAAAACATAGAAAACAAAACTGTCATATGGAATGATAATGCAATAGGTAAATATCACCCTATTAAAAGAGGTGTGAAACAGTGATGTTTCTTCCCCTGTACACCAGAAATATATGAAAAGATCATTGCGGGACATCAATAGATATGCAGTCTTGATTGTAGACAAGGAACAGGACCTGCACAATTAGTAGACGTGATCAACTAGGATTATAACTAAAAAGACACATATTATTAGGAAAAAGGAAACACCACAAGTAAATAGGAAAACAAGTACAATTATCTCGGAACAGTTCTGTTGGGAAGTGGTTTGAAGAGATTACAAGAATCGTCACAGGAAATGTAGGCTTTAGCAAGATGAACAACATACTGAACAAAAAGATAGCAATTGAAACGAAAAAGAAAGTGTTGAAGTGCTTCATAGTGTTACTTTTGTATCGATGTGTGGACCAGGCTGAAAAACATCTGATGGAAATGTGGAGAAAAAATACCATGGGCAGACATAACTGACAAGATTGAGGGGAACAGACCGAGAAGCAAATACCTGGATGGCTTGGCCACTGGGGTATGGGCGAGACCAGAGCTGATCCACGACTCTAGTGATCGAGTGAAATGGCAGAACATGATCTCCCACGCTTAGTGATATGATGGGTGAATATATGTGTAACCACATGATAATCAGATTGATGTCATCAGAATAAATCTCAAATTCATCATATTCTGAGCACAAAGATTGAAAAGTAAGAATGTAATGTGATGGGGGAACTTTCGGGTCGTGTTTTCATGTTTGCTGTTTTATTTATCTGTTAATGGTGTGTGTTAGTGTTTGCGACTATGACTGAAAAACGTGTCTGTCTGTATGTCTATCTATATGTCTGGCTGTCTGTGTGTATCTACTTATTTGTCATTGGGTTTCTGTTTCTCTATGTGGGTATACTGATATCTATGAGTGGGTGTCCGCCTATATGTGTTGTTGTTGTTGGTCACTCTAAGACCTCTAATGTTAGCACAACGATCAGACAGCCTATAAAGAACTCACAATGAGAGTGTGTATGACTGATTGTGAGTGTGATATTCTGAGAGATTGGCCTAAAATTTACTTGTGTATGGTAGTCCGGATTACAGGGTATCCTTCTTTCTTCTATGGAGCACTTTTGGGTGGCGTACCCGAATCATGGTTATGTGAAGCCATGGAAGCAGGTGGATGAAGTGTAACAACATATTGTTGTTGGTTATGGTCTGGACCGATAGATCATCAGTATGGTCACAGATTAAAACAGTCACTGTCCAGAAGGACACCACGGGCAAACTGCTTTCGGTAAACATTGCCAAGACACCCATAACAACCAGGTGGTGGAAACTTTCGAATATCTTGGTTGCGACCAACAGTGACACAATGAAAGAAAATTAAAACGACTGTCAGTTGCTCTTCAAAGACTAAAACAACTTAATAGAGTGGGACAGATAGAACTACAGAAAATTATGTTTTTAAGAGTATTCAACTTACACCTGTGAAACACTTACTAAACACCCCATAAATCCACTTGAATATAAATGTAATAGCAATTCTGGCGTGCCACACACAACCTGTTTACATATGGATATTGAAGCATCTTTCCTTCCACTAGATGTGAGAGGCTATTTATTAAATCACCAACTCACCCACTCCATCATTCTCAGCGTTTTACAAAGGAACGTGTACATGTTTCATCACTCATTCCAAGTCAGACTGCCATGTTAACTCGCGAGAGCAAAGGTACAGTTGATTCAAGAATAAGTCATCCTAGGCATGAAGAATGCACAAGGGGTTTGGGTTTGCGAATTTGCCTGAGGGTACTATACATTCATCTAGCATACGCAACCAGTCACATCAAGGGATTGATATGCATTTGGAGTATACAGCGTGAAAGACATGTCAAGGTTGAAGCCGCAGTATTCAGAAGACTGGCGCACAGAAGTTAGGTTTTCCACTTTCACATTTTATTCATAAAATACTCTTATATTCTTCTCTTTCGTTCACTAGGTCTAGCCACAACATTAAAGTATGTTTTAAAGTGGTACCTGTTGTCCAGAGAACAATATATTATCAGATCTGTAAGGGCATTGTTGGGTCATCACATCACACTAGCGACCGCTCCCGGTGAAATCCCCGCTCAACTAATTAGATTTTAAAATATGGCCCAGGAATAGCGTGGGCTCATTACTTATGAACCAATCAAAAGACAAGCGCATATACCGCTGCCCTCCCCCAACTCGTTCTAGAACATACTAGTTCCAAGAATCGTCCTTCTATTTGGAAACGCCACTTAAATCGGAAGTATTCTTATGAATATGTCGGGCTGGGAATGGGGATTCTGTTCCATCATGCTACATGGCCCCTCTCTTAGATCTTTCATAGGTATGACAGATGATCTCAGAATCCACAGTTCCCAGATCCCTCAGGTGGTTTTTGTCAATTACTCCCTGTCTCCCTGTACCTTACTAGAGTAGTACATTTGGAACTAAGTGATTTTTCTCTTAAAAAAAAAATCTGCCCCAACATTGCATCTGTTGATGAATTTGGTGGCAAACGCAAAGACCATGAAGTTAGCCCTGCATTATGTTCCTTTAAGTCACTGGGAGCATCAGGAGTCCTGACTCCTCATCTGTGAACTGCTCTTCTATTTACCTCTGACAGTGTTCCACTGCCGACATCCTTGCTATATTTCCTGTTGTGATAAATGATCTCTCTGAGTCACACCATTTCGTAATGTATGAATGGACCATAGAGATTCATTATGTGAAGTAATGGCTTTGCAATTAAGCCAACTTCCGGATGAGGTTTAGAGAGAATGGTTGCATTCCATGTATCTCTCAACCTTTCACCTTATCAGAACTTCATTCTTCCCTTCGCCACTGGAGAATGATAATCCTGCGAGAGTGTATTTAACTGAACACTTTCTCCAACAGTAATCTTGGCATTTGGAACTGGGTTAAAATTTTTGATCATCACCGGAGCAAAGACAATCACTTCCGGGTGAACTGTATAGCAGCCGCTGCAGAACTTGAGACTAAAATCTACTAGTGCAGATTTGGTTAGCGTTGGACACAGGGTCTACCTTTCCAATAAGCCTCTTGTGTTTGCAGATGGTAGCAATTTCCCATTATATTTCCTTTGACTTATTTCAGTAGTCTTACCATAGATTTAGAGGTGCTTGTCGGTTGAGATTCTCTCATTCCGTTATGCCTCTATTTTGATTTGTTGTGAGAAGTGACAGCATTTTCTCTCCTTAGTTGCTCTATTTTCTAACGTAGCAACTGAATTGGTAGATGCAGCTAGACTAACATCTACTACTACTAATATAGAAGTCCAGGTGGAGGTTCCAACTAGTTGTCTTCAGCCATGCTTTAGCTAAGTGCTTTTGAGTGACTGGGAAGTATCCGTTCTTTCTCTCCCACATGAGCAAAACGTTTACTTTTTGGCGAATAAGGCGTTTCTTCTCAGCCATAGAGAAGTCCGTCATTATCACAGCCACCTTTGAAGGGGTGTGATTATGTGGGTATAGCTTCATAGATCCCAACATTGACTGGAATTTTGGAAGCAATTTTACTGACTTTGAGGATAGGACTGGCCAGGTCTTGTGTTATACCTCGCATCTCAGTAATAATATAAGATCCCACTGCATAATGCATTGATGTTATTGTGTCAAGAGTCGTCTGCTGGTTGCAGGGATCTTTACCTTGAAAGGAGTCAGCTGTTTGAAACTGATCTTTCGTTAGTCCACTTTCGCAGACATTGTGTATAGAGTGACAACTGCTGGAGTTGCAGTGATCTCTACCATATAAGAGTTAATTGTTTAAGAACAGTAATCCTTATTAGTCCATTCCATCACAGACTTTGCTCTTGTCTAGAACCGAGCTACATTCCTACCATTTTTCCCGGCAGAAATCTTCCCATTGAGAATGAAAAAGGGGAGAGACATCAGTTTTTCCAACTTTGTCCTTCCTTTAATCTCCACCATTTCAGGCAGAAATGCTTTCTCAACTGAGGATGAATTGACGTCCGACGTCGGAGACGGATCCTGTTTTATCTCTTCATGAAATCTTTCAGGTTGTCCACGTTATGCTCCTAGTCGTATGATACGCCAATGACATCAGGTTGGTTATCCATCGTTTCCTAGACACATACTTTGTGTACGCTCTCCACTTCCATATAAATGGCTAGGGGTCCAGTTATTTTGATGGCCTTCCTGGAGATTTCAATTGTGCTCACTTTCTCAGCAGCTTGATCAGGGCTACCGACAAGATTACACAACTGAAGAATAAATCCAACGTCGAATCGACACTGGACAATAGCCGGTACGAATACTGACTATAACCGAGAGTGTGTTGTTAGTGAGGTGTCTTAATGGTTGCCCAAGTTTTCCATCAGGGTTCACACTCTCTACTCTCAGTGTTGCAAGCATGTTATGGGGAGAAGAGAATATAAGGAGGTGTTATTTTATGTGATGTGGTGACATTAAAAATGTTGTATTTACAACAATAATTCCCCTCTCTCACCCATGCCAGCAATTAATTTTTGGAGATGGAGTAGGCCCCATATTCATTTACTGGATCAAGTGTCCTAATTTCAGGGACAAAAATGAATTTCCCCCTGTAATAGCTGTCTCAGTTATATTAAATAATTTGTGTTCTCTGGTGTTTCAGGTACCTTAATTTTTTGATACATATATTGAATAACCAGCATGCACAAAATTATACAACAATATTGACAAGCTAATAAATCATATCATACTGAGAAATTAAATATCATGGATACAGCATTTATGTTGACCCATAAGATATTTATACACCATCTTCAGTCTGCTACATTGAATTCCTAACTGATATATTAAAACAGTGATACATGCAATATTATCACTATTAATGAAATCAAACCGTCTAGAGATTTATTGTGGGTTTACATGTCTGGACAGTTGCCCTCATATAAGAGACAGGGTCTATTAAACAACACCATAAAAACTCCAAGAATTGGGTCTGATTTGCGAGAGATCACCCCAGATTTTAATACCAACATAGAGATCCCAAAAGTGAGTCTTATGCAGGGTATACCCAAAGTTTGTATCCCGTCATCAGGGCAACAGGTATGTGAACCCCTAGCAGGTTATTACCAGGGTTTAAATCCGAGACGAGTGTTCTTTTTCCCAGGGTTTATAGCCCGGAAAGAGCAACCCAGTTATGTGCCAGGTTTTCCCAGGGTCTATATCCCGGAAAGAGCCACCAGTTATGTGACATGTTTGATTGAGTTGCCAGAGGACCTAGTTAGTAGTGTTCTCTGGAGATATATCTTGAATAATAAATACCAAGATAAAGGATATGATTTAGCACGTTTTGTCTAGAGGTCACTCAAATGAGCTAATCATTCCCGCAATAGCCTTTTTGGAGAACATTTTTCTTTGGCTCAAACCCCCACTGTGAGACTATTATGTATCTACACAGAAATTTATAAAAGAAGTAAAATAGTTCACCCAAGGCCAGAGAAGATCTGAACTATTAGCCCCTGCACAACTGAGGATCCATCTCACTCAAAATAATGTTGCCAGTGTGCTGTTCGTCCGTCATATAGATCTTCTCATATATATTTTGTCATTTTGTGACCTATATCAGTTTGTCCCATTTCTTAGGGATTGTAGGACCCAATTATATGTAGACAAACTCAACAATAACTGTACATTACATCTGTTGGACAAGACATCTACATGACAGTTTCTTGACAAAAGTGGGACATACATTCACAAGGAATTGTGTACACCAGCCATTGTACAAGACTTACATCATAAGAGATACTTGACAACATCTATACATTGACTTTTCACAATATGTATAATCAACCACAGCACTTAAGACAGTCACCAGAGACAACACTTGACAGCAACTGTACAAGAAATTCACTGGGGACATGTACTTAAAACACTGGTTCAATAATACTGTTTATTGAGCTTATGGTGAGTCTAGTGATGACCATTGTTCATCCCATTTGTCATGTCAACACTTCAATAATTACCTACATAAGGTATAATTATGCCGAACATGCATGAAGATAAACATGATACAACACTCCTACACCCTCCTCCAGCTAATAACCAAACTTTCCTCCTCCTCTCCTCTCTAATCACCACTACACCATTGACTTTTATCCTTTCCTCTACTGTTAATGAGGGAAAACCTGGGGCAAGCATAGGGACGTTCTGCTCCACTGGTCTGTTTAATCCTTTTAGCACCTATGATGGTGTTGGACAGCTCAGGTTGCAGTTTTCCCCCATGATGATTTTCCAAGTCTGACTAATTATCCCCTACTGTCACAGTTTGAAGGAAAGTTACAGCCTTGTCTTTCACTGGTGAGTTGACTGTTTATGAAGTTGAGACTTAGAACTTTGCTCTCCTTTTCCTGTAGAGGAAGATCTAAGATACAAATATGTCCCAGTCTTCTTCCTTCTCCTCAGTCTATCTCACGTACTTTCCAAGTCTTCATTCTGAAACACTGTGTGAGCACCAGGCTGGAGATTAACTAAGATAAGTCCTAGCCAAATAATCCATTGTCCGTCATTTCACCAGATTTCTTGAATGAGGGTAACCACCATAGACTTGTTGTTTAGTTCTCAGATGACATTTGATTGACTCAAAGATCACTGTCCAGTTCACCACATTGGTAGTGCTTCAGATTGTGTTATTCTCCCATTTATGCATTCAGCTGTTAAAGAGCTGAGAGAAAACTCTTCTTGATATTCCCACATTTTGATAGGGAGTCACTTCTGGATCTAGGACTTCTGTTTAGTTTTCCCAGATGATATATGGAAGGCTTCTCCACCATCCCTCTGTTCTCTGTTGATATACAAAATGGCACAACATCTCTTCACATATGTTAAAAGATAATGTTATCATACATCAACATACACAGATGGAGATGGGGAAGGTTAAGGTGGGTGTTGTCCAAGCACACCTCTCCTAGTTTGATGATGATGTGAATTTCACTGTGATGTACTGTGGTTGTCAAAGACTCAGTTATATAGGAATGAAGACCACCATGAAAGAGTGGTCTACCTCAAGTAGAATAGAGGTAACCCAGGGCCCCTACATGAGGGCAGGGTAGGTGTAGGGAATAAATAAGAAGGGGAACTATTAAATAGTTCTCTCATGGGACACGGAGGTGTCAACCAGAGAGTAAGCACTCTGGTCACGGCATAATCACGCCAACGTGATAGACACGGAGAACTAAACTGAAACTCAATAGAGGCCACTACTCGAGCGTGCTGAATGATGCTGCACGCAAAAGCCGTAGTGCGCCCCAAGTCCTTCCGCGTACTGTGTAAACAGCACGGGAGTAATGATCAGACGGGACACAGACTTCGTAGTGAACGCATCGCTTAGCGTCGATGCTTATTTCGTTAGCCGAGTAGATAGATTAGCAATAGGGTTAGGAAACGACTAGTGATAGGCAATTCTGTGCATTTATTCTTGTGTGATTTGTTAGCGACTGTTTGTTGTACATTGATGTGATGCAAAGAGCCAGTGGCAATAAAATGTGTAATCAATTCCTCTCGTACGACTAACAAGTCTTTTTGTGTGGTGCGAGAGAAGTTATCCCGGAATGCCTGTGACATCGGTTGATGACAGGCTAGGATAAAATGGTGTCAGAAGTGTAGCTTGGACAATTGTTCAAGCTAAAACACTCACCCACGGCTCTAAAATAGAATTACGGCTAGATAATCACAGGGTTTAATTTATGTTAGTGATAATGACGTGTGCAGACAGAACAAAGTGCGAGCTGTGCCCATCGGGACCAAGTTATGTTTATTTATGCTTATTGAATTGTTTTGTGCCTATGAACATGTTTTCTTCTGATTTGTAAGTATTATTATTATAGTTTTATATCATTTATTTCTGCAATTACTTATTTATTTACTACTATTTGTCAAATATGATTCACGGCGGAGCGATACACAAAAATGAGCCGAGAACAATATTGATTTTTCCAATCTAAAAATAGCGCTGCACCGGTGACGTATCGCGACTGACAAACAGCTGCGTTACGCCATTTGCAATCAGCGACTGATTGTTGACAAATCGAAAAGCGGCTGCTCGCCTGAATCGTTGACTTATATCGAATATTATTTGTTTATAGAACTTAATTATTGAAAATATTTATTTATTTGAACATTATTATTACCTTTATATTTATTTCAAAGCATTTATTTAATTATTTATATACTTTTTCTATTTCTTACCGTCGCGATGGCACTACTTTTGCTATGCAAATAAGACGCAGTCTGCACAACACGTCCATAAATTAAACAGCTAGAGTTAGGGAAGGCAGAAGACGTTAGAACGAAGACAGGACAGTGACATTTAATATTAATTAAACCACATTGTATTGTCCTGGGGCATGTGATTGTACAAAATTGTCTAAAATTATATATCGTTTACAAGTGGTTAATTGTTGATGCTCTTGATAACCAGGGAGAAGAACAGCTGTTCATAAGCATAACGCAAGCTGTATGTGGTATTGCCAGACGATTGGACTTGAGGGACCAAACGATTGTACATGATTGATCTGGAATGTTAAGATGAGTATACCCAAATGATTTTGCATGCAATATGATTAATAATGCATCTCTTTTTCAGCGTGTGATGTATTAGCATATTTTTTGTGATCTATTTTTCAGGTTATAATCTAAGAGTATATTTGTTGTACTCAGGGATCTAAAAACCTAACATATCTAATATAAATAAGTGAGTAAATATTTGAGTGCCTATCAACTCTATCTAATTACACAACAACATGGCAACATTAGCTGATTTCATAAAAGCAGGCAAGGAATTAGAATACACAGGGAAGGACTTAGAGCAATATGCTGATCAAAAATTTAGGGAAGCAAAAGATGCTGAAAGAGATGAACGTGCACGAGAAAGACAACATCAAAAGGAGATTGTAGAACTAGCTGAGATAACAAAACAAAAGGAATTAGAGCTAAAACACACAGAGGCACAAGTGGCTGAAGAAACTAAACAGAAACAATTAGAACAGGATAAGGAGATTAAACAACAAGAATTAGAATTAAAGCAAAAACAATTAGATCAGGAGAGAGAATTAAAGCAAAAACAATTAGATCAGGAGAGAGAATTAAAGCAAAGAGAGATAGATGAAATGGCAAGAGTAAAAGAAAAACAAATACAAGTTGAATCAGAGACACAGTTAAAGATGAAATGTATGGATGTAGATTCACACTTAGAGATCTCCGCTACAAAACTAAAAAGTCAGCAAGAAGAAAATAAATTTAATAAGTACAAAAACATTATTAAGCCATTCTGTAAAGAAGATTCCATATCAGCCTGGACAGAAAATGTCGAATACCAACTGAAATACCACCAAGTACCAATCGATATGTGGGCCATGATCTACATGAAGAACCTCAGTGGGGAGCCCCTTAAAGTGATAGAATCGATACCAACTGATCTTAGATCTAACTATCAGTACATCCACGATAGGATAGTGCAACATTTCTTACTTGATGCCCCTGGGTATCAAGTACAGTTTTCCAATTTAAGACCTAAGCCAAGCGAGACCTTTATCGATTATGTCTCAAATGTCCAAAGCGTACTAAATAGATGGCTTAGTGCATCAAAAATAGGAAAGGATTTTGAAAAACTTAAAAATTTAATAGCCATGGATAAAGTCATATCCACAATACCATCTCCTTTCGCTAAATTCCTGCAGCAGTCAGACATCGAGACCATAGAACAATTTGAAAAGAAAGGCTCTGCATATTTTTCCTCAAATAGAGATATTTTTAAAACAGCAAATAGCGACTCTGAAATAGTCTCTTTTGTTAAGGACCAACCTAAAAGCTATCAGAGCAACAAAAAACCAATTCATAGAGTCGACAAGAAAGATAAGAAAGTGTCGAAATGTATCTATTGCCAACTTTTTCATGATACTTATTCTATGTGTGATAAATCACCAAACTATCCGACACATCTTGAGATGGTCATTAAGAAACAACAAAACAAAAGAACTGCATACAGGCGTGCAGTCAAATGCTTCTTCTGTTCAAGCTACGGGCACTATTCCAATAAGTGCCTAGGCCGCCAAAGAATGAAGGCCAACAATGCAATTTTGATTGATACATCTTCTGATAGTGGTAGTGAGACTGAGTGTGATGTCGAGAATGAATTACCGTTTAACCAATCTGAAGATGTTTGTTGTGTAAACGATATTTTAAGCTTTGACAATTGTGAGCGATGTCACCAATTTCATGCAGACGGCAAACTTACATGTGGACATATTGTAACATCCTCCTTGGAGAATGCAAATGCAGCTGTAGCCTCCAGAGGCAATCTATTGTTTCACTCTGCAATGGTCAATGAGAAGCCATGCCGATGTTTGCTTGACAGTGGGAGCTCTATTATTGGTGTTAAAAAGGAACTTGTTAATCCAAAGGACTATACTGGTGACTCTGTAAAATGCCGTACTTTTTCTGGTAATATAGAAACCTATCCTCTGGCAAGAGCCCGTATAAACACCCCGTTCCTTTCTGGTACCTTTACATGTGCAATACTAGACAACCCTTGTACTGGTTTAATTCTTGGGTGTCTACCCCAGCTAAGGCACTGCACAGATGAAGAAATATCCGCCTGGGAGGAGGAAAACGGACTAACTCCAGTGAACAGTGCAGATATCCTCAAACATCACAGCCCCAACAAAGGTGCTAGAACTATTAATCTTGAACCAGATCAAGACATACTGCTTTTACTTCCAGACAAACGGAATTTATTATTGACCTCATGGCAAGGACCATTCAAAGTGGTACGAAAAATTTCGGATGTCGATTATGAAATATCGATAAACGGACACTTAAAGTTATTTCATATCAACTTGTTGAACCCCTATTTTTCACGACAAGAGACAGAATTAGAGACAGACGAACACAATGCACCCACATCTAGGGATGAGACGACAGACGTACACAACGCAACTACACTAGTTAGCGAGACTGGCAAATCCGACGAGATGCATACACTTAGTGAGTTTACAGAAAACGCACTTAGCACCACAACCGTACTGAATCAGGTAGACGACGACGGGATGGAACTACCTGTTCCAATTGTAGACAAGACTGCTACATTAGATTGTATACGATTAGAAACGGGACTAACAGAAGAACAACGACGACAGATTATAGAATTAGTGACTGAATATAAGGACATATTTTCCGACAATCCAGGTAGGACGGACAGGATGGAGCACTCCATCCTTCTTTCGGACTCGAAGCCTATCAAATGCAGGCCGTACTCTATCCCACTTAGCTATAGAGAAAGTCTAAATAAGGAAATTCTTAATTTAGAAGCTAGTGGAATCATTCAAAAATCTACATCTGAGTACTCCTTTCCAATCGTCCTAGTCAAGAAAAAAGACTCCACAATTCGTCTTTGTGTGGACTATAGGAAACTCAACAATGTCACGAAGATCGACGCAGAACCAATTCCTTCCTGCGAAGATCTTATTCTTGATATGTCCACCTCAAAGATCTTTTCTAAATTAGACCTTACTAAGGGATATTGGCAGGTCCCTATGCAGACTCAATCTATCCATCTTACTGCATTCTCAACACCTCTAGGTCTTTACGAGTGGCGATTTCTTCCTTTCGGACTTCGTAATGCTCATGCCACTTTCGTACGCTTAACTAGAGATTTACTACATGGAGTGACGAATACGGTGACATATATAGATGATATTTGTGTCCATACAGATGACTGGACAACACACTTACTGAAACTCAGACATGTCTTCGATAGGTTGCGACTCTTCGGTCTCACTGTCAAACCGAGCAAAGTCGAATTGGGCCCAAAAGAAATTGATTTTTTGGGTCATGTCATTTCACAAGGTCAACTGAAAACTGACAACAGAATTATTACTAAAATTATGAACCTGACCATGCCTACAACAAAGAAGCAGGTCAGGAGCCTTTAAGTTTAGTAAATTATTATAGCAAGTTCATACCGAACTTAGCTGAAATTACAAGTGTATTTTCAAATGTTTTAAAAGCATCAGTCAAATTTGATGTCAAACATGCATTATTAATTTCTGTATTGTCAAAATTGAAAATCCTATTTAGTAATATGCCAATCCTTCGTTTGCCTAATCCTAGGCTCGTTTATTATCTTAGGACAGATGCCAGCAGGATTTCCATCGCTGCAGTACTAGGCCATGTTTTATGATGGCATCTTCCATCCAATTTGCTACGTGAGCCGCAAGATCACACCGGCTGAGTCCAGATATTCCATATCAGAGTTGGAAGCCCTAAGCGTAATCTATTCGGTGAGGAAGTTGCATCGATTTCTGGCGGGTAATCACTTCGTAGTCCAGACTGACAACTCCCAAATCACGGTCATACAAAGTGGGGTACATCGCAATGACCGCATCTACAGGTGGTCATTAATATTACAGAATTATACTTTTAGTATAGAGCATATTAAGGGTAGGGACAACATTCTTGCTGATACCCTTAGTCGACCATCTGAGGTAGAAATACCTGATATTCCACATGAATAGGTAGTGTAAGAAATGTTAATTTTAGTACACTTAAAATATCCTGTGTAGAGTATACTATTGAATACATAGACATCAGGATCAGGACTGTGTGCTAAGAACAGTGAACTACCATGTGTCCGTAGACAGCAGAATAAGAACTGTGCGCGAAGAACAAGGGAATCACCTTGTGTACATAGACAGCTCGTTACTTACTATGCTCCATTTGTGCTCCGGTGAATCACCTGTGTTAACCATATAAGAACAGTGTCAGAACATTGTAAAAAAACAGACACGAAGATACTTGTCTACGACACCAGCGGACTCAACGAGTGGAAGAATACCCATAAGACACAAGTATGACTGTGTAGTGTAGTTAGCATACCCAGGATAATTATGTATATATAAACTATGCCAACGAAAGCAATTTCTATACGTTATGGCAACCACTAACCTGAGGTAAATAGACATTATGTATATATATATATTTATTGTGATATGTAATATAACGGTTTTAAGATAGTGGTAAATTATAGTTAGATTAGTTACTTTAATAAAGAGTTAGATTAGATTTAGGGAATATAATAGAGTTTTTTTTGTAGTTTAGATAAATCATTAATTTACCCACTTACTTAGCATAAAAATAGATTAGGATAGTACTTTAAACTTAATAACAGCGAATTAAAGATTAGTATAAAAAGCTTAAGATAGGAACAACACCATGTAGTCATTTAATTTCATTTTATTTCATTCCATCTTTATGAACACTTTAACAACCTCATCATTTAGGACTAAAATTAGGTTATACGTTATAGGAAAAAGAATTATACACATGAACATACATCATTTATACCATGTAAATTAAAAATATCCATTAGATTTTTTCATTTAAACATTAAAACATTATTTACAATTTTTGTTACATTTCACATTACCCATTTCATAAAGATACATAACTCATCTCACATCATTTTCATTTTTTGTAGATAGTTAGATTACTTCCCTTAAATTAGGTTAATTTTGTACAACAAAATAGAATATAGATAGTTAGAGAATTAGTATTAGTATTTCAATAGAATATAGTGTTTAATAATATCAGGGTACAAACTATCAACCCTATTTCATCCATGTAAATATTTTGTAAATACATGACTCGTGCAGTAAGTTACGCACAGTCATGAAGCTCAACTCTTTTCAAACTGAGCCAAACTTGTACAGTGTCACTTCAAGGTTTTTAAATAATTGTGAGAATAAAAGATGTGTGACAGAAGTGTGAAAGTGAGAGAAAATGGTAAATATACAATGGAGAGTGAAGGCAGCCAGCGGATTTTTTCTGCCGCTCAGCGCGACTTTTTATTATTTGTCTGCGTCAAGCGTTTGCTTTCAATGTTAAAATGTGCTGTCTCAAATGTATTGTGTGTAGTTTAGAGTAAACCTTAGAGAAAGTATTTTAAGTCTCATAAGACGGAAACGTAGTCACGAATTAGTGTTATACACGTGTTTGTGGCCACATTTAACCGAATTATGGCACTTGAAAACTAACTTACATACAGATAGATAGACAGACACACATGTTAGAAGTTAAATTATATTATTAGGTAGATTCAAACACGCAAACAACCAGGAAAACACACATATAAAGCACATACATTTTTTAGAACAAAGGGATATAACTCCGGGTCAGGGGACACAATAGACAACGAAACACTAACTTAACAGTGGAAGATAACTTTACACGCGGAAGCGAGATAGGTAAAGCCTGTCGCACACAGCTTGCCAACCAGACAAGTTTGTGGCGATCAACAGTAGCCAAGTAAAGTGATACTACACTGTGACAAGAGTCAGTAGAAGTCTATTGAGGTACCCAGAACCAAGTTATCAGTAGTCTTTGACAAAAATTAGATACACTAATTTTTAGAAACCTCTTGCGTCACAACCATGAGTCAAAGTTTGTAACGCAACACAGGAGGGGAGGGTGTGTGTCAAAGACTCAGTTATATAGGAATGAAGACCACCCTGAAAGAGTGGTCTACCTCAAGTAGAATAGAGGTAACCCAGTGCCCCTACATGAGGGCAGGGTAGGTGTAGGGAATAAATAAGAAGGGGAACTATTAAATAGTTCTCTCATGGGACACGGAGGTGTCAACCAGAGAGTAAGCACTCTGGTCACGGCATAATCACGCCAACGTGATAGACACGGAGAACTAAACTGAAACTCAAGAGAGGCCACTACTCGAGCGTGCTGAATGATGCCGCACGCAAAAGCCGTAGTGCGCCCCAAGTCCTTCCACGTACTGTGTAAACAGCATGGGAGGAATGATCAGACGGGACACAGACTTCGTAGTGAACGCATCGCTTAGCGTCGATGCTTATTTCGTTAGCCGAGTAGATAGATTAGCAATAGGGTTAGGAAACGACTAGTGATAGGCAATTCTGTGCATTTATTCTTGTGTGATTTGTTAGCGACTGTTTGTTGTACATTGATGTGATGCAAAGAGCCAGTGGCAATAAAATGTGTAATCAATTCCTCTCGTACGACTAACAAGTCTTTTTGTGTGGTGCGAGAGAAGTTATCCCGGAATGCCTGTGACATTGGTTGATGACAGTGGTAATCACAAGACCATATGTTGAGACAGGGGTAGCTTAACATAATTACAAGCATTTATGTGGTCTAAGTTCCACCATGTTTGAACCACAGTAGACCTGGGCACAAGGAGGACCAGACACAGTACAGCAATCATTGTGACATAGCAACATGGGACAGGCATTGTGAAGGGAAATGGAAAATAGGCATTTACAACTGCAATATGCAATATGTATTAACTAATGGCATTTACCCAATTAGCAGACCAGACATCCATTCCTTTGGTTGTCATGTTGGTGCATGAATGTCCTATTCCATATACCTCACTCAGCAATGCCAGACCTCACCCCCTCTCTCAGACAGACCTGACTCACAGGTACATCATCTTTATCATCATCATGTGCTCTTTCCCCACTGAGTAATTTTCATGTCTACTACAGTAGGTAACAGAAGCTCAATTGCGTACACAATTGTTCACATATGCACCAAGCATATATGTGGAAAACATGTTTAGTCCTTGTAAGTTTGCATGAGCCATACATTATATTCAGCCAACTGAGACACAGGTTCACACACCTATGGTTCTCTTAGGAACTAGTTTATATGAACCATCCAACAGTAGAGGTAATAGTGTAATACTTCAGAGAGAAATTATATTAATTCTCTTGAGCTTATAGCCACCAGGCATCACAGTTCTGGCGTGCCACACACAACCTGTTTACATATGGATATTGAAGCATCTTTCCTTCCACTAGATGTGAGAGGCTATTTATTAAATCACCAACTCACTCACTCCATCATTCTCAGCGTTTTACAAAGGAACGTGTACATGTTTCATCACTCATTCCAAGTCAGACTGCCATGTTAACTCGCGAGAGCAAAGGTACAGTTGATTCAAGAATAAGTCATCCTAGGCATGAAGAATGCACAAGGGGTTTGGGTTTGCGAATTTGCCTGAGGGTACTATACATTCATCTAGCATACGCAACCAGTCACATCAAGGGATTGATATGCATTTGGAGTATACAGCGTGAAAGACATGTCAAGGTTGAAGCCGCAGTATTCAGAAGACTGGCGTACAGAAGTTAGGTTTTCCACTTTCACATTTTATTCATAAAATACTCTTATATTCTTCTCTTTCGTTCACTAGGTCTAGCCACAACATTAAAGTATGTTTTAAAGTGGTACCTGTTGTCCAGAGAACAATATATTATCAGATCTTTAAGGGCATTGTTGGGTCATCACATCACACTAGCGACCGCTCCCGGTGAAATCCCCGCTCAACTAATTAGATTTTAAAATATGGCCCAGGAATAGCGTGGGCTCATTACTTATGAACCAATCAAAAGACAAGCGCAAAACCGCTGCCCTCCCCCAACTCGTTCTAGAACATACTAGTTCCAAGAATCGTCCTTCTATTTGGAAACGCCACTTAAATCGGAAGTATTCTTATGAATATGTCGGGCTGGGAATGGGGATTCTGTTCCATCATGCTACAAATGTCATACCATTGACGGTGTGTTAGAGATGTATGACTCTTCATCGGTCTGTGCAGTCTTGGTCATATTTAAAGTGGGTTACACCGGGTCAAAGGTGGCGTTATTTCGGGTTGCAGACATACATCTGGGAAACGTGGACACAAACGACCAAAGTTGGCTTCCGGTCACATGACCTACAGGAGATATACCCTTTGTGATTATGTATTTATCTGTTCTCTGATTGGTTGATTCAAAATATCAGGCAGTCAGATTGTTGGTCACTACAGGGGATATACCCTTTGTGATTTGGTGTTATCTGTTCTCTGATTGGTTGATTCAAAATGTCAGGCAGTCAGAATGTTGGTCACTACAGGGGATATCCCACTTGTGATTTGGTCTTATCTGTTCTCTGATTGGTTGATTCAAAATGTCAGGCAGATAGAACGTTGGTCACTCCAGGAGATATGCCCTTTGTGATTTGGTGTTATCTGTTCTCTGATTGGTTGATTCAAAATGTCCCTCAGACCACTACAGGAGATATGCCATATGTGATTTGGTGTTATCTGTGTTCTGATTGGTTGATTGATGTTGTTCGTTTCAGATATACACCTCTCTTACGCAGACAGTATCACAACCAGTGACGAAACGAAGGCCAAGTCTTTTCTCATCTTCGCATTCAACGAAGAAGGATGTTTTGATTCAACGGATATTAAATTCAATTGTTACATTGTGTAAGGTACTTATTTCCAGTAAGGGCTATAATCTATGTCTTCTTACTATTCAGTTCCAACCCTAGTTATTGACTGCGTGGGTCTACTAAATGTTGCAGGTCCTCTTCGTTGTCTGTAATCAGACTGTGTCATCTGCATATCTGTTATTGTTTCCTTTCATGTCTTCTATATTTCTGAAAACAGTTTCATTGTACAAGGCGACATTACACATACCCATCTCACACCTCTCTCAATAGGCTGAAATTGGTCTACTTCATTATCAATTTTTATGGTAGCTTGTAGTTTTCATTATATGTTTTTACATGTCTAAGGTCTTTTCCAGCCGTTTGTAGATCATCAGTTCTAAAATATTAAGCATTTATGCTATGATGCTGTCTGAACCGGGCTTTTGGTAGCTTTCATATGGTTAGAGCCTCCACATTCAAAATGGTGGCCCTTCCTTATTATATTCTTCTCTGTTAACTTCATAAAGGTGTTTTCAATATTCTGATCATACGTGTAAAAGCTATTCTATTATTTTATCCATCTGTTGTCTTTAGGTAGCCTTCTGCTGATCTTTGATTAGTAAGAGGTTGAATTCTTTTGTATTAGTTTCGTATTTTACTGTTGCGTTGTTTTTTTTTTAATTTCTAAGCACTAGAGCCCTGTTTCTTTACCTCTTATATAATATTCTGAGTTTTCTGTTATTAGCTTCATAATAGACAGGATTATCTTTGTTTCCATTAGTTGTTTCAAGCATCCCTATCTTATTTTACTTTGTTGTTATATCTATAGTATTTATCCTTTCACCAGGTTGAAAAGTTTCTGACACAGAAATATCTCGAAGCTATTACATACAAGGAAGTACAATCTCGAGGCTATTGAGTACAAGGAAAGGAAGGGAACTGTCTACCACTGGTATGCCTTCAACGTTTTTCACATGAGCTTTCATCACTACATATTTTCACTCCTAAATGCTGTTACTTGGTGGCCATATTCAGCAATGTTCCTTAGTATACCACAGTTGTGTCATCCAATATAAAATTAACACCCCCCCCAAAAAAAAAGGGTCATTGTTTGTCTTCATCTTCTGGGGACTACATAAGGACTGGATGTGAAGAAAACAGAGAAGATGAAAATATGAAATATAATACTAAGTGTTATGTGACGGTATAACCTCAGTTGCCATATCTTCCTTTTGGTATGTCTTATAAAATATTTTCTGTAGATATGATGTCATATGGTTGCGAACAATATAAAAATGATTTTTGTTATTCTCCACAGCTGTTTGACGTCCAGTGCTTACTCGAGATTTATACAGGAGTGGAACGATAGGAACCTACAAACTAATTTTCACTATCAAGACGTTATCTATTGGATCCACACAAAGTCTTACTATCATCAAAGCCAACACCGGAAACAATTGACGCACATTATAAAGCCAGTATCCCGAATAACATTATCTATAGACAAAACCTGTAATTTGGAAAAGCTTGGATACACAAAAGCTTATCACTATATCATCGGAATCTTGACTAATTACCACAGTTCTGTCTATCACTATGGCCACTATTCAGAATGTCTTTCTGTGTCCTACATGTGACAAAGACTTTACTGAACATCATAATCTCACACGTCACATTAACACCGTACACAGCACCACAGCTTACAAGTGCCACATATGTTATAACTAATACAAACGAAAAGACAACCTAAATCGCCACATTAAAAGACAGCACCAACCATCATCAACGGATACTACACCATCAATGGACACCACATCCTCAACATCAAACATGGATACTACATGCTCAGACACAACCGCATCAAGTAAAACGAAAGCTCCCACAGACACACATACACATAAAAAACAGAAACTTGAACCAGAAACACCAGACAACCTCCCTGAGGAAATCCAACCCACCTATAGAGAAAACTGGGATAGTATTAGGACACATCACAAGTGTGGTAAACACATGTCAGTCTACACATACTACATTAGCCCACAGACACAGCACCCTATCGACTGGACAGGCACCCTATACAAGGTCTTTAATATTCAGACAAACCGATTCAAGATCAATTATTCCCACCATTTAATTCTGAGACATAGAGAAACACAGGATCTTAGATTCTTTCATGCTTCCTCCAACAACTCTGCCGTTTTAGAATTTCCAGCTTTAATTAATAACAGACATGACTTTGACGCTTTTATCAAGACAGTTCATCAACACGACATCCTTACATACGCTATGCAGCAACGACCAGACACCAAATACAGTGTAGAGACAGAAGCTGCTACGTCATTTTACATTTTTCACATTCCTGAATTTCCTATTGGTTGCTGCCTGACTGATATTCCCGACTACATTACCCACAACCAAGCCATCAATATACTACAACACGACTCACACAACAAGCCACACACTGAATATCTTTGTCTTTTTAGAGCTCTAGCCGTACACAAAGGATCACCACCGACAGATCTTAGGAAACAGACGAAAGAGTATGCTAATAAGTGGAAAGAGTATCGGAACTTAGAATTCCTAACTAATTTTCCAGGTGTTAAGCTTCTTGATGTCCCCAATTTAGAAGAATGCTTTGCTCTCAATGTAGACATTTTTGAGTATGATGAAAACCATTCACTGGTACCAAAGCTTAGAGGTAGTGGAACATACGATGAAACGTTAAGACTGTTGTTTTTTAAAGAGCATTTCATGCATATTGTAGATATTGACAAAGCAGCTCACGCTTTTAGTTGCCCAAAATGTGGGAAGTTGTGGAAAATCTTTAGGGATCTGGAGAAACATTACAAAACATGTAATGGTGGTAAAACTGTAGAGCATTTTAAAGGAGGGGTGTACCATCCACCAGAAACCGTCTGGGAACTAATTGCTGACCAAGGCATTACAGTCGATCCTAAGTATGTTTACCCATACAGGGCTACATACGATTTTGAATGCTTCTTTGAGGCTTCAAATCTTCCTTGTGATAGTAAGTCAACACAATTTTTAGCAAAACATGTTCCCATGTCGTGCTCAGTCGCCTCCAATGTCCCTGGGTTCGAGGCCCCGGTCTGCTTCATCACAGCGGGTGATCCTCAAGATCTGGTGAATAGGACGCTTGATCATTTGACCCGAATCGCTGATGCGGCGTATTCAGAATTACATGCTAAGTTCGAAGTGTGTACACCGCACTAGAGGAGAAAAATGAAGACACTTTAATTGACAGGTTCAATGCGTACTTGAAAGAGCTTCCGATTCTGGGGATCAACTCTCGAAAGTACGATATCAACCTCATAAAACCATACTTATTTTCTTATTTTATACAATCAGAGGACGTGTCGTGCAATTTTGTTGTCGAAAGAAACAACAATTTTATGTGTATTGCCAGGGACCAATTGAAATTTCTGGATATCAATAACTATTTAGCGCCAGGTTTCAACTACTCAAAGTACCTAGCTGCCTACAAAATTAAAGAAATTAAGAGAAGTTTCTGCTACGAATATATTACAGAGTTAGGAAAATTAAAAGAAACAAAGTTACCCCCACACGAGGCATTCTTTTCAAAACTTAGAAATTGTAACATTACTGAGGCAGAGTATGAAGAGTGTCAGAGAGTTTGGATAGAAAATAAGATGGCCACATTAGAAGACTTTCTAGTGTGGTATAATAACAAAGATGTAGAGCCTTTTATTGAGGCATTAGATAAACAGGTTACATTCTACAAAGATTTAGGACATGTTTAAGGATGCCATTTCTGTCCCAGGAGTAACCTTAAGATATCTTTTTAGGACTCTGCCCAAAAACGTAGTGTTTTCACTATGTTCTGAGAACGAGAAAGAGCTGCACAAAACACTTAGAGACAATATTGTAGGCGGACCTTCCATAATCTTTCATAGATACCATGAGATTGGTCAGACACGTATCAGAGGGGGTAAGTTAGTTAAGAGTTTGAAAGGATATGACGCTAACGCTCTCTACCTGTGGGCTCTAATGCAAAAGATGCCCACTGGTTTTCCTGTCATTCGAAAGGCAGAAGATGAGTTCAAGACTCATAATGCTAGATTTTACAATGTTCAGTGCAGAGAGTGGTTAGCGTGGCTAGAGCATAGTGAGAATATAGAGTTGAGGACACAGTTTAATGGGCATGAGATGTCTCTGGGTCCGCGTCATATTAGAGTAGATGGATGGGATAGGGTGAATACAACCGTGTATCAATTTCACGGGTGTCTATTCCACTGACACCCAGACTGTCCCCTGACTCGTGATATTGACATAAACCCAGTAAATAAAATACCCCTGACATAACTATATGACAACACCTGTGACATTCACGACTACTTGGTTAGCGAGGTGAAAGTTAAAGTAGTAGAAATGTGGGAATGTGACTGGCGGAACCTTAAAGAGACCAATAGTGACATTAAGGGTTTTGTCAAGGGCAGATTCCCATATGTCAAACCATGGCATAATAAAAAGACCATTAACAAAGAAAGGATTCTAAAGGCTGTAAGAGCTGAGAGTTTGTTTGGGTTGATAGAGTGTGACATCCATGTACCAGACAAGTACAAAGAGCGGTTCACAGAGATGACACCAATATTCAAAAATATTGAAGTGGGCAGAGAGGATATTGGTGACCTTATGAGGCAGTACGCCCAGTCACATAAACTACTGACAAGTGCCAGAGGGACACTTATAGGTAGTTATATCGGAGAAAAGATCATGTTGGCCACACCATTATTAAAATGGTATCTGGAACATGGGCTAGAGGTCACCCATGTGTACCAAATCATTGAGTATAAGCCAGTTAGCTGCTTCCAAGAATTTGGTGATATGGTGTCTGATGCCAGAAGAGAAGGTGATAGTATTACGACCTCTACCGTTAAGGCAGAAACCATGAAATTATTGGGGAATGCCGCATACGGCAAAACTCTAACCAATAAGGCCAAACATTCGAATGTTTCCTATTGTAAGGCTGAAGACACGACCAAGTTAGTGAATAATCCCTTATTTAAAAAGATGACACCACTGACCGAAGACATATTTGAAGTAGAAAAAGGAAAAAAGACAACAGTCTGGGATCTCCCCCTTCAAATAGGCTTTTTCGTTTATCAATATGCCAAATTGAGGATGTTAGAATTTTATTATGATTTCCTAGATAAATATTTAGACAGGGAGGATTTCCAATTATGTGAAATGGACACTGACTCTCTTTACTTAGTACTTAGCACACCAAACCTAGCGGAAGCAGTTAAACCCCATCTTAGAGCAGAGTATGATAGAGTTTATAATCAGTGGTTTCTGGCTGAAGTCTGCTCTGAACATATAGTTAGTACTGATACCTGTAAGGCTTGCCAGACTGTCAAAGCTTATGAAAAGAGAACCCCTGGTCTTTTCAAGTTAGAATACGAAGGGGATGGAATGGTATCCTTATGTAGCAAAACATACCATTGTTTCGGAGGCTACAATAAAACAAGCACAAAGGGACTCACCAAACACCACAACACTCACCTAGACAGACAAACATTTTTAGATGTACTCGACACACAGACAGCGACTGGAGGGACAAATGTAGGTTTCAAAGCACAAGACACGTCTATCTACACGTACACACAACACAGAAACTCACTATCCTATTTCTACATAACACGTCAAGTTCACAAAGACAAGGTCACTATATCACCACTAGACATATAACACGTCCTAGTGTAATTATGTATATATGTTTTCTACTGTTTGGTGTCTATAATATGTTCTATTAAAGTCGTCATATGTGTGAAATGTCTATATAAAAGACTCAATGTCACGTTTGTCACTGGTCATGACCAATAAAAATGAATGTACTTTGTCAATGAAAATACACGTATGTGATGTCAATAAAAATGTTTTGTTGACTCTTCTACACACTATTGAAAATTCATGCAATTAATGAAAAATAAAAAGTTATGAAAACGAAATTTTCTTGTTTGTTGGTTTTCCTGTGTTATGAATGGTTTATTTTATTGTTGACCACTCCAAGAGGGTGCTTCATGTTGATTGTGAAAGTGGGAATATGGATACACACCTTTTTACTACACAAACCAAAATATAAGAGATATATCACCCCTTAACCAACTATATGACCGAGGAGGAGTGAAAATCAGCCGAGGTCAAGGTCAATCCTCCAAATGCTAACCGAATTGCGCCTCTCCTACTACTCACGATACAGGCTGATAATGATTACTATACAAAGAGCACCCCCACTTACCGGCGATAAGCCTACGCCAGGCGATATGAACACGATGTTGACTTTAATGTACCCAGAGCTTACCGGCATGGCACATGATGTATTCTGTCACTTCGTTAAAAAGTGTCTAGAAATTAACACCGTCTTAGCTATGTGGTGTGAGGACCGAAACGAGTGAAACCAGGGCACTGAGAACAGAAATCAACAGCAGGCAATTGCGATAATAAAAAAATGTCACTGAGGAGATTCGAACATGCGTACCTCGGCATTACCAGCGCCTAATGTGTTAAGCTACTCGACCAGCAATTACTTGTAAATTACATTCTTACCAGTGAACTACGCTATTAATTCTATATTTCTCGCGGCGAGGAATTAATGTTTGTTTGCTGATTAATTACGAAGAAAATATAACACCCGGTGTTTTATAATAGTTAGTTAGTTAGTTAGTCTTTCCTCTTGAGCCTAAGGCGGCGCATAGGGCAGAAGTCTTGTCTCTCCATGCCTGGCGGTTCGCTGCTATCTGTTGTAGATCTTGGATATTTACTTGGCCATTGAATGGGCCTTCTCTAATGATGGTTCTACGCAGGGTCTCTCTTGGTCTTCCCCGTTTTCTTTTCCCTACCGGTGACCATATGAGGGCTTGGTAGGGGAGTCTTGTCTTGTCCATTCTGAGTACATGGCCGATGTAGTTCCAACGGCGTCTTCTTATGAAATTGGATACTGTATCTTGCTTAGTCTCTTGTCTTATTTGCGAATTGGTTCTGAAGTCTGTCCAGTGGATGTTTAGAAGTCTTCTAAGACATTTGTTCTCAAAATTGTCTAATATTTTATCTAAAGCTACCGTTGATTTCCAACTTTCACATCCATACGTTAACACTGGAATCACACAAGAGTTGAAGATTTTAAGTTTTGTGTGTTTGCTGAGTGTCTTTGACTTCCAGATGTTTGACAGTTTATTGAAGGCACTAGATGCCAGTGCGATTCTAGATGATATTTCTGGTGTTGAGTCCCCTGTGGATGTCATTTTGCTTCCTAGGTATGTGAAGCTGTTGACTTTTTCAAGAACGTAGCTGTTCAATTTGGTCTCATCTGAACTGTTGGTAAGATCAATAGTCTTTGTTTTTGTGGTGTTAATTTGGAGACCAATTTGCCCTGAAACATTTTGGAGGTGGTTTATTTTCTCTTGGGCATCCGGATGTGTTGAACTCAAAAGCACTATGTCGTCGGCAAAGTCCAGGTCTTCTAGAATTTTGTCAACCCAATGGATACCCATATTTGTGTTGCTTGTTCATTTGCGCATGACCCAATCGATAGCTATTCCAAAAAGCATCGGTGATAAGACACATCCCTGTTTCACTCCTGTTTCGACTGAGAACCAGTCAGAGTTGCCTGTTTCTGTTCTTACGCAGCAACGTGTCTCTTTGTAGAAAGATTTTATGACGTTGGTATATTTGGTAGGAAAACCATAGATGTTAAGTAGATTCCAAAGTGAAGGACGGTGGATGCTGTCGAAGGCTTTTTGAAAGTCGACAAAGTTTGTGATTAATTTCGACTGGAATTCTACGGAGTCTTCAATGATTATTCTGAGGGTGAAAATGTGGTCTATGCATGACCGTTTTGGTCTGAAGCCTGCTTGTTCTTCTCTGAGCCTTTCATCTATCGCCTTTTTCAATCTCTCCAGTAACATGCTACAAAAAAGTTTTCCTGGTACTGACAATAGAGTGATACCACGCCAATTATTGCAATCAGACATATAGCCCTTTTTAGGCAGTTTGAAAATTACACCATCTTTCCACTGTTGTGGTGGGGATTCGCTTTGCCAGATTTCATTGATCAGCTGTAACAAACGTTGTAAGGTGTTCTCATCTGCTGCTTTGAGCATTTCTCCTGAGATTTCATCTTCACCAACAGCTTTGTTGTTCTTCAATTTTTTGGTGGCTGCTTTAATCTTTTCCATGGTGAATGACTCGCAGGAGGCATCCAGTGGGGGCATAGTAATTTCTCCATCCAGGTTCGGAACAGTGTCAGGCTGCGGTCTATTTAATATTTCTTTGAAATGTTCTGCCCATCGTTGCTTTTGAAGGTCATCGGATAACAGTTGATTGCCTTGTTTGTCTTTGATGGGTATATTTGGTGTAGGTGAGTGATTGCATAGTTGCTTCATGATATGGAATACGGCTCTGTTGTTTCCAGTTCTGGCAGCTGCTTCGGCGTCGGAGGCCAGGCTGTGAATAAAGTTCTGTTTGTCTTTTCGTGCGCTTGATTTCACCTCTTTATCCAACATAGAGTACTTTTTCTTATGGGTTTCATATGTAGATGTGTCTTTTGCAGAAAGAAGTGTTAGTTTTGCTTGTTTTCTTTCTTGTATCTTCGTCCAGGTGTTATCGCTTAGCCACTTCTTCTTCTGTCTTTGTACGTAGCCGACTGTGTTTGTTGCAGCATTTAGCAAGGTAGTTTTTAGGAAATTCCAATTTTCTTCAATGTTGTTTTTTATATTCGCACTGCTCGATATACTTTCTTTATATAATAAATGAACAAATATTCTTCTGGTTTATATAATGTTTCCCCCCACAGTCGGCAGCTCAATTTTTGACAATTATTAGTATATTTTAATCTCCGCTTTTCTTATACAGCTCGGAGAAAATACCACCACACAGACAAATCAAGATTCAATACGTCACGATTCATTCATTTAATGTAATGTAGTTTCGATCGGGTGGTACACCCGGCGAGGATTTAAAGGATTGTATTAATATTAAATCCTATTAAACTCCCCCGATGGTGTTTCCACCTTGTCGTGGTGGAGGAGCTTGAGTTTCTCAATGACCCTGAGAGCTATGCTGGCGGTAGCTACGCTACCAGCAGGGCCTCCCAAGCCGGACAGGTCAAAGGATAGAGAACAGACGAAGAGAAACACTCTGGTCCTCCAGGTTGGGGATGGAAGCGTGGGGTTAACATCCCAACCTTTGTAAAAACTATTTTGTTACGAAACAGATAAATAAGCCTCGAATTCGGACTGACTTATTTGGACGACGACCTCGGAACGTTAAAGGACTCTTGAGATTTGGAACATGGAATGTACCGAATGTACGGACACTATATCGAGCTGGAGCGGCTGAAGAATTAACCAGGGAGCTAGTTGAATATAAATGGATATAACAGCAATTCAAAAAATAAGATGGCCAGGAGAGGGTACGTTAGAGCAAAATGGAATGATTGTAATATATGGAGGAAACACCCAAAATAAACAAATTAGGAACAGGTTTTGTCATCAAAAAAGAGTTATGGGGAAACGTTCTAAACTTTAAAGCTGTTAATGACAGAATTAGTAAATTACGAATAAAAGGTAAATGGAAAAATATAACGATGATTAATGAACATGCACCTACTGAAGAGAAAGAAGATGACGTTAAAGAAGACTTTTATAATGATGTGGAAGATGTCATAGAAGAAATCCCCAAACAAGACATCCTAATTGTGCTGGGAGACTTCAATGCAAAAATAGGTAGAGAGCAAATTCATAAAAAAGTAGCCGGTATGGAAAGCGTACATACAACTTCAAATGATAATGGATGGAGAGTCATCAACATGGCAGAAGCCAAAGGACTGCAGATTAGCAGTACCAGACTACAAAGAAAGGATATACACAAACAAACTTGGAAATAATGTGACAAGAGAACCTAGAATCAAATAGATCACATTTTAATTAACATGTCAGCGTGTTGGATGTCTAGGTATCTGAGCTCGGGCTCACACAGGCAACAATAACTCCGTTAAATATAATATCTAACATTTATTGTATTTCAATATACAGTGCGTTGGCGCAGTGGGTTTAACAAGCCCGCACTGAGTTGCATATCACAGAGGTTTAACATCATCACACAGTTTAACATCATCAAACATTCTAAGCAAACTATCTAGCATATGTCTATGAACCCCAAATACACATGGGTCTAAACTATTGAGTCCCTCTAAGGCAGGCCCTGTTGCCTCTTCGATGTCCTGTCTCTCTCTGCCGATTCACACGTGTCGCAATCCGACACGGGTGGTAACTCTGTTCGAGTTCCTCGTGGACCCCGCAATAGGCGGGCCACATCAGTGTCCACGGGACAGTGGACTCACTGACCAGTCCTTCGAGAAGGTTCTGGAATACTCTGGCCTTCGAGGGTCTTACTTCTTTCCCTTGGGCGGGAGTTGTAGCCCTTGGCTAATATCTATTAACTAATGTTGGTTTACCGGATAATGTGGATAATGTGAGGCTGTGACAAACAACAGAAATGCATCAAACATACATTACAAGTTAGAAGTTATAGAGGAGCTGAGTGCCACAGCGACCACTTCCTCGTTGGAGCAAAATTTAAAATAAAACTTAAGAGAGCTTTCTATACTAAATTACAAAGATTACACCCTACATATAACAGAACAACTACAAGAAATTAGACAAAGAGAAATTTACAGATGAAATAAAATGTAACCTTGAAACTCTGCAAAACCCGTTGGAGGGAAGCGTTGACCAAACTTGGTTGAACATCAAGAATACAATTCAAACTACCGCAGAAGAATGTCTCGGTGTGTTAACCATGCATAGAAAGAACAGATAGTTCAATCAAAAATGTTAAGAAGCAGTCATTAGGAAAAAGACTGCCAGACAGCTATGGCTAAATGACAATAACATCCAAAAGGAAGAACAATATAGAAATGAATGTAAAGAGGCTACAAAAATAGTTCCACGGCAGAAGCGAGAATATATGAGTAATATAACCAAAGATATGGAAACTAATCTCCAGAAAAACGAATCCAGAAAGTTTTTTTTTTTTTTTTTTAAAGAACTGAAGTCAATGAAACTAGGGAACCAACGCAACAAATTAGGTTTAAAAAACAAAAATGGGAATATGATAAATACCAATGAGGAAATATGCAACACATGGAAAGAATATTTTGTTGAATTACTAAATTGTGAAGCTTCAAGTAACACTTTCCCACAGGAAGAGGTTCTAACGTGTAAATCACAAATTGAAGAACCTGCATTTCTTCTTTTGCGTTAACCCGGAGTTTTTTTTCCGGAAGTGATTGCGTTGTGCCTGTTTAAAGCAGAGCTGCGTTCTTGCGCCGTTAGGCCGACACATCCAACTTCTGCGGGCATTTTTTGACCGGGTTAACCTTCCAGGGGTTTCTTAGGACGTTTGACTCTCACTGTTGTGGTGTTATCCCCCATCCCATATAGAACAGCCATTGACATCCTGGTCAGCCCTCAAGGGAAGGTAGTGACAGACCATGGGCATTCCCCACCATCCAAGGAGGCTTCTATACTTGCAGAGCCGACACACAGCGCTCTGGTACTTGTCTCACCCAAGGAATTGTCACGTCCTGCACATGGCTGCTTAGCCTCACTTCCATATATTGGGCCTTCCGTTCACCGCAGGCTGTTCTTCCGGAAACCAGAAGTATGCAGTCTGCAGATGACTTCCACACAGTGAGCTTTCGATTCGGACTTCCCACGTAATGGATTTGCTATCCGATCAATATTCAATTTCCTGCCACTAGGACACTTTTCCACCTTTTATGAAGCCCACACAGTGAGCTTTTGATTCGGACTTTCCACGTAATGGATTAGCTATCCAAGCAATATTCCATGTCATGCCTCAGGGATGCTTTTTTTAAACTGACATACCTGTAGTATGAAGTGTGGCAGTCTAAATACTTCTTCATACACCTTAAATGTCAACCTGCATGTAGTTAAAGTAAGCTGCAGTCAACTTGAGCTTGTTGATATCTCCATAGAGTTGTCCTCAAATGAAGCAGGTGTGGGCCAAAATATATTTCTCTGTTCTGCATATATTTGGCACTCCTGCAGCAAATGTTTAGCTATCATTTTACCAGTTCCACAATTATATTCATCAGTTGCTCCTATCTTTAGTTTATTGTACAAGTGGTATTTCAGCCTGTTATGTCCTGTGCCGAGTCTGAAGATTGCTACTTGTTCTCTTCGGTCGAGTTTGTAATATGCATCATACTTCTGGTGGCCTGGATGCTCTGATTCCCATTGTGTTCTATAAGTGCTTTTTATAAACCTCTTTGCCTCATTATAGGTTATGTCTATGTCAGGCTGTGGTAGTCATCCACCATCGTTTGCTAGTCTGTCAGCCTCTTCATTTCCAGGTATACTGCAATGTGATGGGATCCACTGTATTACAACTTTTTTGGATTTCTGGCTTAGACCATGGAGTGCTGCTCTTAGGTCAGCTAGTTCTGTGCTGTTATTGCTCTTCAGCATTGAGACAGCTGACTTTGTATCTGTGAAGATAGCTATTTGCTTCTCTTTATTTTCCTCCATAAAGAGCATTTCTGCTGTAGTTTTCAAAGCCTCTACTTCCGCTTTGAAGTTACTTGAAAAATTTCCAATTGCTACTGAATGTTTTTTTCACTCTATTTTTTAGATTTAGCAGAATTCCTCCTCCAATTTCTGTTGAATTTTTGGCTGATCCATCTGTAAATGCATGGGTCCAATTGCTGCTTGGGTAATGTTCTTTAATGATTTTAGGGTTATTTTTCTTCTTTCAGTTTCATTCTGAGTGTTCTTTTTCTCAATACCAGGAATGTTTTATATCATCTCAGGCAGTTGCTGCTGTCTCCAAGCTGGGAACTTGTGTGCATTGTAAATTGGTTTGACTGTTGACATGTTAAGTATGGGATCTGCTCTAATCTTTCGTTGTGCAGTTTCTACAAAGTTTCCCCGCTTCAGTCTTCCCTTTCCAAAGCCATTAACCCTGTTATAAAAAGGTGGCCTGTCAATCTTCTGAATCTTTCAGCTTGTTGCTGGGCTCTGCTATCTCTTCTATCCTGCATTGGTTGTAAATAAGTGATCTTTTCTAGTTCATTAATAGGCGTTGTCTTCAGGCTTCCAGTTATTCTTCTTCTTCTTTCGTTCGCTTGAAATATGTCTATAACTGCAATGTTGTCTCTTGTATTAATTTAACTGTCTTTTTGCAGCTCACACAGCGGTCCATAGAGTTTATCTTCCACTGTCGTCTCTCTAGGCCAGAAGGTTTGCCTAGATATGTTATATTTTGAACAGTCTTGGAGTATGTGCTCTGCTGTCTGCGACACAACTCCACATGTTCACATGGCTGTTTCACCAATCTTGAATCTTGTATACATGTGGTTGCATAATCTATTGTGTCCTTTTCTGAGGCGCAGAATAATGACTTGTTCTGGTCTGTCCATAACGTGGTAGACATCTTGAGCAGGTTTTGGTGGCTTTCTGACTGATTGCTTAAAGCAAAATTGTTTCAACTAAGGACATAATACTTACAGAACGAAGCTAAAGGCAATTATCTATCCTCACTGACTACCGGAGATAGAAATTACTAACCTACGAAAAGTGCAATTACGATTTGACACAAAATACCTAGATGCGTAATTATTGTGGCAGACAATGAAAAACAGTATCGTAGATAATGTGCAGTCGATGACAATACGTGGTTCGTTGTTGGCACTGGTTTCTTTCTAAGTGAGTCAATACGAATCTATAGTCGAGCAAAATGTCTAGTTTATGTGCCAGTCACAGCCCCTTTGACAGTTAAATAAAGCCCCCTGTGACAGTGATACTGTCGGTCGAGTGATGTGACATCAGTTACTGATGTAGCCAACGTCTGATTGGCTGATTCAAATGGCACTTCTCTCACTCACTTAAGATAGGTACTACATTTTCAGTTGCCGAACGTTGCCGGCGATGTTTCAAACGGAGATTTACGTGTTCTTGTTATTGTTCCCCGATATTAAGGATATATATAGTACTCGATTTATATAGACGTCTTGCTTGATTTAGTATGAATAAATAAATTGAGCATCCATTCTTACGCGTACTGTGAAATTTTCAAATATTTTAGTCGGCGGGATCATCCCAAACAGAAATTATTAAGATCGTATGCTAAGATGCCGTCATGTTAAATTTCAATGGCGGGAATATAGCGGTTTTCCGTGTCATAATACAGCGATGTTCATTTAATATTCTTATGGATTATTTAGAGCGACGAGATTATAATGATGCACGTTTGCATTCACCATCCATTCTAGTATTTAGGAGTGGAGGAAGAGAGAGTTTGAGGTTTTCATTTTAATTTTGCATTCAAAATAAAAACATGAGTTATTCCCCTTAGCGCAAAAAAACCAACAGCAGTTATCTGCCCTTAGCTTACGTGTTTTGTGGTCACACTTTCCAGAGTGGGTTACCAATATGCCAATGTTACATATAAACTGACATACACAAATTAATATCTCAGCTTACAGACTTGAATAAGGTGTCATTGGATGTGTTGTTTCAAGAGGTATCCAACTATGCAGGTTATATAATTAAAAAGCAATTTAGAAGATGTAACTAAAGTACCTACTTAAGACAACTTGGTCGATTGAAATGTACAACAAACACTCCAACACAGTCATTGCTCAGGTTCACCGTCAATGAAGAAGGATGATTTATTCAATTGATAATAAATTCAACATATTTTCTAATTCATTTAACTTTAACAATTGTGTCTTCTGAAATATATATTTAGCGGCTGAAACTGGTTACAATTTGTTCGACATCATCGTCACTATTGTACAACGAGTCAACTATTTTCTTACTAAAATGTCTAGCTAAAGACATTAAAATTATTATCCGGCCACAGTTGAAGCGACCATCAGAAAATAAGTCGTCTCCGATATTCTCAAAGACAGGGTATTCATGATCAGTTGAAGTATTGTCAACAACAGAGTCAAACAACGTCTCATATTTACGAATTAACAAATCGAGTAATTTCGTCATCTTACAAGCTGATTCTTTGTTGTATGCCTGAATAACAGAAACAAATACTTTGGCCATTTTATAAACTATTTGGTGTATTGAGAAAGTCAGCTACGCAGAAGCATACGTGTACTCTCTGTAATAAGAACTTCACACGTCCTGATGCTTTATTATGACATGTTGCAACTACTCATTCTGGAGATATTTTTAATTGTGATTTATGCGATGATCGTATGTATGCCTGCAAATATGCCTTATGGAGACACATAAAGACTGAACATGAACTAGTATTCAGTGATGTGTCGACCATGCAAACATCATCTAGCAGCGTGGCTGCTAACAATCTGCAATCCACAAATCGGAAGAGAAGGAGAGAAGCGACCACAGACGAACAACCCATTGGTAAATGAACAAAGTCAACCAGACAACAAGCATCAAGTGAGTGTTGTCAGTTACAGACAATCAAATACTGCCAGCTGCCACGACAAATAAATCAGCATCATCTTCCAGTGCTGGCGCCAAGTGTAGCGGGGAGGCATTATCAACATCACATGCCTTGTCGAGTGGCATGGGTGATCATGTCTCACCGAACACAGATAAGCAGTTACCAACAGCAGGTGCCTTGTCAGCTGGCGTGGACGATAATATGTCACCTACTAATAATGGTCAACTATCATCAATTAGTGCCTTACCGAGTGATGCAGAACCAACAACCTCTATTTTTAACACCGCAGCATCAACAGCAATCCATAGTATCACTTGTTATGTTTACAAGCTGGTGGAGTTCCCTGTTGGTTGTTGTTTAGGAGAAGCAATCCCTGACTTTATCAAACACAATAATTTAAGAATACTCTTCAACTCGATGCATATGGTAAGCCATACACAAACAACCTGTGTCTCTTTTGCTGTGTATCTGTGTTTAAATCACAAGGAAAAGATGTCAAGTATCTTAGAAAACACACATGGACACTGTTCAGCAAATGGGTGCGCTATAAAGGATTGAACTCCCACAGCCCTTTTCCATGTGTTAGTTTAGTTGATGTACCTGCCCTGGAAACCTGCTTTAAAATAAGAATAAATGTGTTTTCATTTACAGAGGAGGAACATCTGGTTCCGAAAATTAGAGGTACTAGTACACATCCAGATATATTAAATCTTCTTCTTCATGAAAACCATTTCATGTATATTGTTGATCTTAAAAAGGCCACCTGGTGTTTTTCTTGTGGGAAATGTGACAAGATGTACAAGCAAATGACACCTGATGAACTTATGTGTAAAGGCGTAGCCACTATCAAAACATATAAATGCAGGAATTATCATCCGACTGAATCCATCTTGGAATTGCTCTGTGAGCATGGGTTTGATGTGGACACAAACTTTATATTTCCCTTCAGAGCGTGCTAAGAAATGGAATGTTTTCTCTCTAAACCAAATTTACCATCTGACTCAAAGTCAACGACCTTCATTGCCAGACACATCTCCCTCTCGTGTGCAGTCGCTTCTAATGTCCCTGGGTTCGACACTCCTAAATGTTTCATCACGACAGGTGATCTTCAGGTCCTTGTAAACTAAATGTTGGACTTATCTGCATGAAATATCTGCTAAGTCCTATGAGGTGTCACTCAAAAACTCTGCGTCAATCTTTGTGCAATTAGGTGACCACCCAAAACTAAGTGAAAAGCTTCTTGTGCTAAGACTATCTGACCGATCTGGGAAAGTTAAATGAGACAGACCTATCACCATATGCAGTTTTTTTTTTCAAAAATTAAAAATTGTAACATTTCCGAGGCAGAATACGTCATTTGTCAGAAAGCATGGGGCGACAATAAGATTAACACCTTGAGGGATGTTCTAATTTGGTACAACGTCAAAGACATGTCTCTGTTTCTAAAAGCACTGGACAAACACGTAGCCTTTTATGCAGAGTTAAATATAGATATGTGAAAGCAGGCCATCTCTGTCCCTGGCATTACTTTACATTACCTATTCAACACCACAAGCCCATCAGACGTGTATCAGGGATAATAAGCTGGTAAACATTATTAAAGGCTTTGATGCGATTGCATTATACCGTTGGTCTCTGATGAATGATATGCAAACAGTCTTTCCCATATATACATTAAAACACCCAATTCAAGTAGATGGATGGGATAAAAAGAATAAGGCAGCTTACCAATTCCATGTGTGTTTATTCCATGAGCACCCATCTTGCTGTCTAACTGCTGGGAAAACGATTAATCCCGTTAATAAGAAACCACTAAAAGAACTATAACAGAACACATGTGACATTCACGAGTGTCAACAACTCATCTGACAGGCATTATCGGATACTTCTCCCACACCATACAAGAAACTTGCAAGTCGTGTGCGAGGAAAACAAATGGTACATTTTTATTGCCGTTGGCTCGCTACAAGCAGGTAACAGTCGCTAGTAAACACACAACATAATTCCACAGAAATTATCTATCACTAGTTGCTAACGCCTATGCTAACTCTCTATCTATTTCGTTAAACACAAAACCCCTATCGCTACTCTAACGAGGTGCACACTACAAGTCCTGTCCTCCCGTCTGCCGTTCTTTCATCCCGTGGTCACACACCACGCGGATCGACCTTGACCTTGGTGCGTGTTGCCTCACATGGCATGCTGATCGCAGACGTGGTATGTTGAGTGGATACTCAACTTCTCCGTGGCTACCACGAGGCGTGATGCTATCGTGATTAGAGTGCTAACTCTCTGAACAACGCCTGCGTGTCTCATGAGGGAATGGTTAACCATCTCCCATTACCTCATCTCCCCTGCCCTTGCCTCGGGCACCGTATCACCTCCTGGCCTCTTCAAGATTGACTGCTCTTCCTGGCGGAGGGGATGCGGTCGAGTCTTTGACACACACCCACCCCTCCTGTGTTGCGTCATCAACTTTCACTCATTGGTTGTGACGCAAGAGGTTTCTAAAAAAAATTAATGTCTTTAATTTTTTTGTCAAAGACTCTAGATAACCTGGCTTTGGGCACTCTAATAGACTTCTACTGACTATTGTCACAGTGTAGCAAAACTTTACTTGGCTACTGGCAATCGCCACAAACTTGACTGGTTGGCGTGAGCCCTCTTCTCACATGCTATATTATATTTATTAGAGGTATGTCTGAACCGGACCGTTGTCTTATAAGACCTGCCCTCACATAGTAAATTAACTTACTACCCATACAAAGTTGACTTTCTTAGGGTCAACACATGAATTGCTTCATGTCCCCCATATAATATTTAACAACCATTATACAAGAGTGTGTGCGACAGGCGTTACCTACTTCGCTTCCGCGTGTAAAGTTTTTCGTTGTCTATTATGTCCCCTGACCCGAAGTTATCTCCCTTTGATCTACAAAAAGTGTATGTAATTTATATGTTTGTTTTTCTGGTTGTTTGTGTGTTTGGATGTAATTAATCTCCTAATATAACTTCTATCCTATGTTTCTATCTCCTATGTGTATGTATGTTAGTTTTTTAAGTGTCATAATTTGGTTAAATGTGGCCACAAACAGGTGTATAACACTAATTCGTGACTACATTCCCTTGTTATGAAACCCAAAATACACTAATCTAAGTTCTAAACTATCTTACAGACACACATTCACACTAACACATTCTCACTAACGAAAACCAACATTAACACAGACAAATATTAAAAGTCGCGTCAGGCAGCAGAAAAATCCGCTGACTGATCTCACTCTCTCCCGTCTATTTTCCATTCGCTCTCACTTTCACACTTCTGTCACACTTCTTTCACCCTTAATTCTGTCACACATCTTTTATCCTCCCACACTAATCCTTCGGATTATTTAAAAACCTTGGAGTGAGACTGTACAGGTTTGGCTCAGTTTGAGATAGTTGAGCCCAATGACTCTGCGAAAGTCGCTGCACGAGTCATGTATTTACAATATATTTACATGGACGAGAAAGGGTTGATGGTTTGTCCCCTTGGTCTCATCATCCACTATATTACACTAACATAAAACTCTACATTCTAACATACTAATACTAATTCTATCAATAAGTATTTAATGTGTTAACTAAATTTTGTCATGTTAATTGTATGATATACTTATATTAATTCTTATGTTTATCTAATCTAAGGGATGTAATCTAACTATTTAAATGTAATTAATGTGATGTGAGTTATGTACCTTAATTACATGGATAAAATGAACACCAATTATGTACTTTTCTAACCCTATTATAAATACTGTTTTGAAATGCACAAAGGAATTATATGAGTGATATTCTTAATTTAAATGGTGTAAATGATGTATGTTCACTTATCTAATCTATTTATCCTCTTATGATGTAAAATGATGATAATAATAACTGGTAATGTTTGATAGATGGTATGGTTTCATTAAGGTGGAATGAACTGAAATGAAATGAAGCTAAGTGAAATATAACAACCTAAATGGTGCTATTCCTATCAAACTTTTAATTTAGCTTATAATTAGCTATTTTTATGTCTAAATTAATATTCTAATTTAATTTTAAGCTAAGTAAATGGGTTAATTAATGTACTAACTGCACTATTATAATAAATGAGAACTATTATATTTCCTAACCTACATCTACTTTATCACTATCTTAACGTATTATATTACATATCACAATAAGTTTATATACATGGTATTCAGCTACCTCAGGTTAGTTGTTGCCTTCATGATTGTACATTGGTTTTATAGGCATAATATATATACACACTTTGCCTGGGTATCTGAAATACATTGCACAGTCATACTAGTGTTCTATCGGTAGTGCACGTGTAGAGTTCGCTGGTGTCGTAGCTCAGTCTTTTCGTGTCTGTAATTAAGCACTGTTCTGACACTGTTTTCTGCGCTTTACACAAATGATACACCGGAATGGAGCTTAGTTGGTAATGAGCTGTCCTAGTTCACACGGTGATATCTACGTTTTGCAGCACAGTTCTTCACTTGATGTCTACGGACACATGATAGTTCACTGTTCTTGGTACATGATTAAGCACATAATGTCAATGTATATGTAACCTATTTTACATAGAATAATATAATGTATTCATGTACTAACTATCACTCTACATTTATATGTGGGATTTCAGGTATTTCTACCCCAGATGGTCTACTAAGGGTATCAGCCAGAATGTTGTCCTTACCCTTGATATGTTCTATACTAAAGGTATAGTTTTGAAGGATCAGAGACCACCTGTATATCCGGTCATTTCGATGCACACCACTCTGGATGACCGTGATGGGAGAATTGTCGGTCTGGACAATGAAGTGCACACCCGCCAGAAATCAATGGAGTTTTCTCACCGCATAGATGACGCTTAGGGCTTGCAACTCTGATATGGAATATCTGGACTCAGTAGGTGTGATCTTACGGCTCACGTCGCAAATCGGATGGAAGATGCCATCATAAAATTGGCCTAGTACTGCAGTGATGGAGATTCTGCTGGCATATGACCTAAGATAATAAATGAGCCTAGGATTAGGCAAGCGGAGGGATATTATATTAATAAAAAGAATTTCAATTTTGACAATGCAGAATTAATAATGCATCTTTGACATTTCATTTACAGAAGCTTTTAAGACATTGGAAAATATAATTGTAATTTCTAAGTAATTTACTAATCCCAAAAGGCTTCTGACCTGCTTCTATGTGGTAGGCATGGTCAGATTCATAATTTTTGTAATGATTGTCAGTTTTAAGTTGACATGGCCTTGTCAGATGACACCAAGAGATGTGAGATGACATGATCGCAAAAATTAAATTTCTTTGAGGCCTATTTCCACTTTACTTGGTTTGACAGTGAGACCGAAGAGTCGCACTCTGTCAAAGGCATGTCTCAGTTTCAGTAAGTGTATTGTCCAGTCATCAGTATTCTGATATATTCATGTGTATTCTGTAAGTTCACTAAATGTATGCCCCTCGTCGGATTTGCCAGTCTCGCTAACTAGTGTAGTTGCGCTATGTATGTCTGTCGTCTGATCATTAGGTGTGGATGCATTGTGTTCGTCTGTCTCTACTCTTGTCTCTTGTCGTGAGCAGTAAAGATTCAACCTGTTGACATGGAATATCTTTAAGTGTCTGTTTATCGATATTTCATAGTCACCATTTGAAATCCTAAGTACCACCTTGAATGGTCCTTGCCATTTCGTTTGTCTGGAAGTAACAAAAGTATGTCTTGAACTGGTTTACGATCAATTGTTCAATCACCCTTGTTTGTGTATTGGTAAATTTGACCCTCCCTCTCAAAGGTCTAGAAGCCAGTGTGGAAGGTAGTACTTTAGCTGTGGGATGTCTACCCTTATGTACTAAGTGTTGACAGACATTACCAGAAAATACATTACGACACAATAATTTTATCTGATTGGAAAAACCTGGCCCACAAAAATGAGCCTGAATTTTGGCCATCACTTTGTCGTATGCAAGGTGATCAGCGAACGATGACACATGTGCCGTCTCATGGTTATCAGTTGTACAATACCTAGTAAGAAAGCCATTGTTAGGTCTAAAAAACCATGAAGCATTTTTGGTCACTTTGGATCTTTCTTTCAATAATTTTAAATATGGAGACACACTAGGATCAGCTTTCTGCTGTTCTACAAATTTTTGTCTGGTTGTATTGTCTGTGCCAGTTGGAGAAAGCAACAGTTGTCTCTTATCTTGTAGTGTGTCTTGATGTTTTACAGTGTCTGTTCTAGATGTTTCATTAGCTACATTTAATCTTTCCCATGCAGCTATTTCATCGCTAGTACATTGTTTCAGTTGGGGTAAGCACCCCAAAATCAAATCAGTACAAGGGTTGTCAAGTATTGCACAAGTAAAGGTACCCGAAAGAAAAGGAGTATTAATACGGGCTTTTGCCAAAGGGTAAATCTCAATGTTACCCGAAAAGGTTCGGCATTTGACAGTGTCGCCTGTATAATCACCCGGACTCACTAGTTCTTTCCGAAGACCAATAAGGGTGCTGCCGCTGTCCAGCAAACATTGGCATGGTCTATCATTGACCATTGCATTGTGGAACACCAAATTGCCTCTGGAGGCTAATGCTGCATTCACACTCTCGGATGAGTATGGTACTGTATGTCCACATTCTAATTTTGCGTCGGCATGAAATTGGTGACATCGTTCACAATTGTCAAAGCTTAATACATCGTTCACACAACATACATCTACAGACTCCCTGAAAGGTAATACATTTTCAACTTCACACTCTGTCTCACTACCACTATCAGAAGAAGTATCAATCAAAATAGCATTGTTGGCTTTCATACGTTGGCGGCCAAGGCACTTATTAGAATAATGGCCATAGCTGGAACAAAAAAAACATTTGATGGCACGCCTGTATGCCGATCTTTTATTTTGCTGCTTCTTGATAACATTTTCAAGATGCGCCGGATAATTCGGCGATTTGTCACACATAGAATAATTGTCATGCAAAAGTTGACAGTAAATACATTTTGACACTTTTCCTATCTTTGTTGTCGTGTTTCTGAAAGGGTTTTCTGTTACTCTGATAGTTTTTTGGTTGGTCTTTCACAAAGGAAACTATTTCAGAGTCATTTGAAGTCTTAAAAATATCTCTGTTAGAAGAAAAATATGCTGAGCCTTTTTTCTCAAACTGCTCGATGTTCTCAATGTCTGACTGCTGCAAAAATTTAGCAAAAGGAGAAGGTATAGTGGATATAACCTTATCCATAGCTATTAAGTTTTTTAATCTATCAAAGTCTTTTCCTATGTTAGCTGCTTTAAGCCACCTGTTTAGTACACTCTGCACATTTGAAACATAATCAATAAAAGTTTCACTAGGTTTAGGTTTTAGATTTGAGAACTGAACCTGATACCCAGGGGCATCAAGTAAAAAATGCTGCATAATCCTATCATGGATGTATTGATAGTTGGATCTGAGCTCAGTTGGTATAGATTCTATCACTTTAAGGGGCTCATCCACTCAGATTCTTCATATAAATCGTAGCCCACATCTCTAATGGAACTTGGTGATATTTAAATTGATACTCTACATTCTCTGTCCAGGCTGATATGGAATCTTCTTTACAATATGGTTTGATAATATTTTTGTATTTGTTGAACTTATTTTCCTCTTGTTGACTTCTTAATTTAGTGGCAGAGATTTCTGCGTGTGAGTCTACATCCATCTCTTCATCTTTAATTGTGTCTCTGATTCTACTTGAATTTGTTTTTCCTTAACATCTATTTCTTTTTGCTTTAGATCTAATTCTCTTTGTTTAATTTCTTTCTCTTGATCTAACTGTTTCTGTTTTAATTCCCTCTCCTGTTGTAACTGTTGTTGTTTAATCTGTTTATCATCTTCTAGCTGTTTTTGTTTTGTTATCTCAGCTAGTTGTGCAATCTCTTTATCATGTTCTAACTGTTGTTGTTTAACTTCTAGTTCTTTATGTTTTGCAATCTCAGCTAATTCTTTCTGATGTTGTCTTTCTCGTGCGCGTTCGTTTCTCTCAGCATTTTCTTTTCTTGTCTCAGCTTCTTTAAATTTCTTATCAGCATATTCTTCTAAGTCCTTTCCTGTATATTGTAATTCTTCACCTGCTTTTATAAAATCTAATAAAGTAGCCATGCTGTTAAGTAATTAGCTAGCGTTTACCTACACTGATTTGTTTATTCAAATATTTATCTATGATGTTCTATATTTGTTCCTCGTTGAGGACTATCAATTGTATTTTTAGTTTCTATGCTGAACAAAATTTATATGTTGGAAAATCAGAGCACAAAAATATGCTAGTGTATCACAAGCTGAAAAAGAGATGCACTATTAATCACAATGCATGCCAAAAATATAGGTATACTCAACTTAATGTTCCCGAGAATCAGGGAACGGAGCTCCGTTGACACAGATCACCTTGTTTGGTACTTTGGGATAGAGGCACGTTTCGGAATCAGGACACTTTATTTGGCACACCGGTATACGCTGTTGTTCGCCCTCTGATATGCAGGGCAGCAGTGCTTACTACTACTGCACGATATGATTTACCCGACAACTAAGGACAATGACTTTGACAATGACAGACTCACGAACAACTAGAACATGTATTAATTAAATTTAATGTCAATGTCCTGTCTTCGTTCTAACAGTATTTGCCTTTCGTTACTAACCTAGTTAATTTCTGTAAGTGTTGTGCAGCCAAGCCTCATCTGCTTGGCCAAAAATAGTTCCATCGTGACGGTAAATAAAGAGAAAGTAGGCCCAAAAATATGAATAACCGCTTTTAAATAAATAAAAATAACATAATAATGTTTAAATAAATAAATATATTCATTTAGCAACTCAAATAAACAAATAATAAATCATATAAAGTACAGATTCAGGCGAGCAGCCGCTTGGCGATTTTGTAAACACTCGATTGCTGTATGCTAATGACCTAGGACAACTGTTTGTCAATCATTCTACGTCAGAGGCGCAGCGCTATTTTTAGTTTTCAAAAATCGATATTGTCGGCTGGCTGTGTATCGCTCCGCCATGAATCATGTTTGGTGCTTATACATAAATGAATTGGTAAATACATAAATAAATATGAGAAAATAAGAATATTACTACTTACAGCTTTGAAGAATACATGATTTCACTAAATAAACATTTCATAAGCACAATTAAACAATCTATTTCGTCACGATAGGCACATTTCTAGCTCGCAAATTGCTCTCGTCTGCACAGATTACCGTCACTGACAAAAATTAGATCCTAGTCCAGAGCCGTGGCTGAGTGGATTAGCTTGAACTTTCGTTCAAGCCTCACTTCTGACACCACAATTATCCTTGCCTGTCAACAACTCATCTGACAGGCACTATCGGATACTTCTCCCACACCATACAAGAAACTTGCAAGTCGTGTGCGAGGAAAACAAATGGTACATTTTTATTGCCGTTGGCTCGCTACAAGCAGGTAACAGTCGCTAGTAAACACACAACATAAATCCACAGAAATTATCTATCACTAGTTGCTAACGCCTATGCTAACTCTCTATCTATTTAGTTAAACACAAAACCCCTATCGCTACTCTAACGAGGTGCACACTACAAGTCCTGTCCTCCCGTCTGCCGTTCTTTCATCCCGTGGTCACACACCACGCGGATCGACCTTGACCTTGGTGCGTGTTGCCTCACATGGCATGCTGATCGCAGACGTGGTATGTTGAGTGGATACTCAACTTCTCCGTGGCTACCACGAGGCGTGATGCTATCGTGATTAGAGTGCTAACTCTCTGAACAACGCCTGCGTGTCTCATAAGGGAATGGTTAACCATCTCCCATTACCTCATCTCCCCTGCCCTTGCCTCGGGCACCGTATCACCTCCTGGCCTCTTCAAGATTGACTGCTCTTCCTGGCGGAGGGGATGCGGTCGAGTCTTTGACAACGAGTATCTACATAAAACTGTTGGAATGACAGTTAACGTTATTTAGGAGTGAGGGGCAAAGACTAAAGAGATCAAATACATCAATCAAGTGGTTAATGAGAGAGAAGTTTCCACCGTCAGAGCTTCCTTGGGGTTCTTTGAGTGAAAAACAGATCCTGGAGGCTGTAAAAGCCGACACATTTTTTGGTTAAAAGTAATACTGAGACCCCGGATGATTTACAAGAGTCCTTTGCCGAAATGCCCGCCATTTTCAAGAACACACAAGTGTCGAGAGATGATATTGGGACATTTATGAAAGAATACATTTAAAAATAAACTGCTGACTACTCCATAACAAACTTTGTTTGGTAGTTATTTTGAGAAGATTTTATGAGACACCCCTCTTTTAAAGTGGTATCTAGCTCATGGGTTGGTAGTTACACACATCTACCAGACAATAGAGTATCGGCCGGTTCGCTGTTATAAACAATTTGAGGAAACAGTCTCTAATGCCTGCCACCAAGGGGACAAAAAGCCAGCTGAAGCTATTACAGCCGACACTATGAAATTGTTAGGTAATGCCGCTTACGGCAAAACACTAACCACTAAAACCAAACATACCGATGTCTCCTACTGCTAGGGAAAAGACACTACCAAACTACTCAATAACCCCAGGTTCAAAAGCATGACTGGTATTACAGATGATCTCTTCGAAGTTGAAATATTAAAGTACATGGTGTGGGATCTGCCTCTACAGATTGGGTTCTTTGTCTACCAGTATGCCAAGCTGCGCATGCTAGCTTTCTATTACGACTTTCTCAACACATTTATTTCTAAAGACGACTACTAACTCACCGAGATGGAAACTGACTCTGTCTACATAGCTCTTAGCGCCGATTCACTCTCTGAAGTAGTTAGACCACACCTACGAGAATAATATGATAGAGTCTCCAATCAGTGGTTCCTGTCTGAAGTCTGCCCTGTTCATAGAACTACCCCTAGTACCATTACCTGTCAGGACATCAAAGCCTATGAAAAGAGAACCCCTGGGCTATTCAAATTAGAGAACAAGGGGGGGGGGGGGGTGAATGTCTCGTTATGCAGTAAAATATACCATTGACATACCATGGGTTTCAAAGAGTACATTAAAACAAGCACAAAAGGTCTGACCAAAAGCCACATTTTGAACAAGTACAAATTCTTGAATGTTCTCACTACCCAAAAGGCGGGTGGGGGAACCAATATCGGATGTAAGACTCAGAGGAAGGGTGTCTACACTTATCAGCAACATCGTGCTTCCTTGTCATATTTGTATATAAATCGACAAATACAATCTGATAATGTGTCAACTACACCACTACTTATTTAATTGTTTACTGTTCAAAATGGATTGTATTGTATGTCTATGTTTTCCCATTATTAAAAATTATTATATACCTTCTTTGACTCGTTTATTTGTTATATTGGGTGTTGTACACTAAATATACCTATAATTGAAGGGGTCACGTGAACACTTGACCACCACTCAATCAATTGCCATGCCGGAAAGCATTGGCGGTCATGGCTAGCCATTTCACTCGATCACCAGAGTCGTGGATCAGCTCAGTGTTCCTGTCTTGACATGCCATGTGGCCAAGCCATCCAGGTATTTTCCTCTTAGTCTAATCTCTTCAATCTTGGCAGTTGTCACTAAGTTCTCCAATCCATTTCTTCTCATAAAATGTCCAACAAATTTTGACTGTCTACATCTAATTTCTCTAATCAATTTACAATTTTTATTTGTCTCCTGTAGTACTTGGTCATTGGTTTTTCTATCTGTCCATAATATTCTTTCTATTTTCCTCAGAAACCATATTTCTGTAGCCATTTTTCAGCTTGACTGCTCATTGTCCAAGTTTATCCAAGTACAAAAGAACAGGTTCTATGTATCCCAACACTGTTTTTCTCGTTTCAATTGACATCTTTTTACTCATCAAAATGTTTTTCATCTTGATAAAGGCTACTTTCGCCATGGTGATTCTTGTTCTAATCTCTAAATGTTCTATATGTGCACCTGCTGTTATCACAGTACCCAAATATATTAACTTGTTTCAATACCCGTACAGACACAATTCTCTAACACAGGAGACAATAAACCACCAAATGTCCCATGTTCTCAAACTCCCATGTATATCTACCATGCGGACACAAACAATATATTCTATGAGTCTGCAGACCAGCTACAGATAACCGGTACTTCCCTAATAACAGCATTCATCTGCCATAACTACCACTACACAACTCTGTGATAGCAACAAGGCTTGTACATACACAATTCTCAACCACACGAAACAACAAACCAACAACTGTCACATACTCTCAAACTCTCATGCAAATCTGCCATACGGACACAACCAATATATTCTATGAGTCTCTGGACCAGCTACAGAAAGCCAGCACTTTCCTAAACAATGCACTCTACAACTAGGCTAGCAATGAGACCGGGGCACCCTGACACGGATCATCAACCTAGCACTTGTATCCCAAGAGGCGGCATCAGACACAAATGGAGCATCCTTGGAGACCATGAAAGTGACCACCTCCTCTGTTCTGTGCTGACAGGGAAGATCTAAACCAACAAGAAGAATCTTCACCAAACCACCTTGGTAGACATCAGAGGTAGAGAAATCAAAGAGGGAAAAGAGAGTAACCATAAGGAATTGGCAGAGGGTGCGGAGAGCAACCAATCCAGTTGACACAGAATTGGAAGAGGCTGAAAGATATAAAAAAGTAAAGGTGCAGAGTTTTAAACTCCAGGCAGCAGAGGCAAAGAGGATTAAGTGGGAACAGTTTATTAATGAAGTCGGTGGGGATGTGACATTGGGTAAATTCTGGAGGCTGCACCGGCAGAAGAAGAGACAGGCGATGCCTGGTTCACATGGTACTGTTTATGATGATAACAACCGACCTATGATAACTGACAATGACAAAGGGGAGGATAACATCAGAGAAGCCTTGTCACGGATCACTAGGAAGGAGGACTGTAAGATTAAAGTGGAAGATATTAGATGGGTACTGAAGTGGGCTAAAGACACAGCACAAGGTCCGGATGGGGTGAGGTACTGCTATATGAGAAACATAAATGAGGACTTGGAGGAGATTGCTCTTTGTTTCAACCTAAGCATCAATACGGCGGAAATACCCCACAATTGGCTGCATAGCTACCTGGTCTCAATCCCAAAGCCGGATAAGGATCATTCCAGACCTAATGGATACCGAATCATAACCCTGCAAAACACGCATGACAAAGTCCTTGAAAAGATAGTAGCACGCAGGCTCAAGTGACATTTGGAAAGTCGTAATCTGCTTCCCCAAGGATTCAGGAGTTACCGGCCTAGGAAGGACATGTGGGCCAATGCTGCAACTTTTGTATTTGATGTCTACGAGGGCTTCCAGGATAAACAAGAGACAGTGGCGGTAGCTCTTGACCTGGAAGATGCGTATAACAGGGTCAGGTATGATCGGCTGATATACAAACTGTTGGACATGGAAGTCCGCCCATGTCTTGTTAGATGGGTTGCGGCAGTCCTTTATGAGCATAAGGTTCCACTGTACATGGGTTTCTGGACTTCTGATCCCTGTACTATTACACCTGGGTTGCCGCAGGAATCTGCCTTGTCCCCGGTGCTCTTTAATGTCTACACCAGCAAAATCACAGCTATTGAGACACCAGGTGTGGGTAGAATCTTAACATTTGCAGATGGTGTGCTGGTGTACAGACAGGGCAGAGACAGGGCCAGTTTGGTGAAAGACTTACAGGTAGCAGTAAATAAGGTGGCAGAGTGGTGCAGGGGCCATTATACACCCAGACAAGGCATCAGTTGTGTGGTCCTCCTTGGAAAACCGGATTGTCAAGGCAGATATCCCAGGTATTATGTTGAATGGATATCCTCTTAGTCGAGAGAGTAAATTGAAGTACTTGGGTATCACCTTTGACAGGTGTTTGTCTTTTAAGGATCATGTGGAGGCTTTGGTGGTGAAGGCTGGTAGGGGACTTAATGCATTGAGGGCTTTGGCGGCAACCGGGGAAGATCAGAGGATGCTGTACAGGCTATTTCAGCAGTTAATAATTTCTGTCATTGAGTATGGTTTGGGGCTGCTGACAGTATCAAAAAGCCAGCTTGAAAGGTTAGAGCGCATACAGAATGCTGCCATGCGGTTAATCCTGGGGTGCACAAAGGACACCAATTATATGCATGAGGCATATCCTGGCGCTCCCAACAATGACGGATAGGCATAGGGTCCTTCAGGCTAAATGGTACCTGAGAGCTGCTGCAGACAGGGATCACCCGCTGCATGCAGCAATGGATATGGTCAAGGGTCATAGACTAAGACGAGGTAGGTCCTGGATGGCACAGGCAGAACTTTCTATACATCAGGTGTGTGATCTAGAGACCATCAATCGTGAAAGACAGTGGATGAAAGTTCCGGAAGACATGACGGACTGGCACAATGTAATAATAACATTGAGTCATGAGTGCAAAGGATGGGCAGAGGGCCGCACTGAGTTTGAAGTGATCCAGAGTAACACACATCAAGGTGACAAAGTCATCTACACCGATGGGTCAGTGGTGAGAAACAGACATAGTGGTTGGGGCATTATTACAAAGGCTAATGGGCGAGTCTTGAAAAAGGAGTCTGGCATATGAGACTACGACCTCCAGCATGAGAATGGAGGTGGAGGTGGGTAACAGCATCATTCTGGTGGCTAGAGGAGACTACTGCAACACACATTGTATTCATTACGGATTCAAAGAGTATACTGAGTAAGGTGGAGATTGGAACTTTTAATCAGATAGCGGTGGGAATGATCAGTAGTATGACTCTTCGCTGGTTGATGAACGAGGGGACAGAGCATGTATGGGAATGTCTTGAGTGCAGTAATTCGGTTCTTAACTCAACTCATACAAATGCACACCCAAAAAAAAAAATTCTCAAAAGCGAAAGTTCATTTGTATAATACACGTTTTCATGAAATCAGCAATTTAAGAAGAGTTCACCAAGGTGGTCATACAGAGTCATTTAAAAATAGTTGACAAAGGTCAATAATTTCAAGCCATTTATAAAAGTCACATGTTTAGCAAATAAATAATTTAATATTAAATTCTTAAAGCGGTTTTAACAGTAGTAATTCAAAACTAGTCTATAAATGTCACTCTAACAATCAATCACGTGTTCACCAAAGGTTATATTAAGAAGCAGTAAATTGAGATTAAACAAAGAAAATTGACATATTTTGGTCACTTGAAACGCCACGAAAGTTTGGAGAGACCAATAATGAAGAGTTATATGCCTGGGAAGAGAGGAAGAGGAAGGCCAAAGAGAAGATGGGTGCAGGATGTGGCAGATGATCTCCAGATGGGTGTATCAGACACGGTTCATCTTTCTTATGATCGAGAGGTTTTCCAGAAAGTTGTTATGGGAGCAAGGTTCTGCAAAGGACATGCTACTGAATGAATGCATGAAAATGAGATTAGTTAATACATCTCAACAACCAGTAGTCTGATGTTAGTTCAAAAGTATTCCAGCAGTTAATAATATGATGTTAGTTCCCCAATGTGACTCACAATGTTCTTAATAATAATCATGTGAGATGGTCGTTGTCTAGGTTACACTGCTCCTTGTATGTCACTACAGAGTGTAAGTTGAGCTAGCCACATGTCTCATAATGCAACTCACCCCCGCAGTACACATCCACCAGTCATTAAACAAGATTGAGTTGGCGCACATAATCCTTTAATGCAGAAAGACAAGGACAAACGGAACATAATTCTATATCCAGAAACAATATAATCCATAGAATATATATATCCTCCTCACAACTTAACCAGCACACATTACTGCCTTCTCAAGGCCTTATTCATCTCCAATTCACAAGACAACTATCCAGCTACTATCCACGGCTGGACCTCACACAATACCACCCATACACTGGGTCTAGCCTCCACTAACTATCCAACCCACTTTGGGTTCAAGCCTCCATTAACTATCCAACCCCCACTGGGTTTTAGGCCTGTATTCCAAACTTGGAGAACCACAACACAGGACAGAGCTCTGTTTCTAACCCCACCCTATCCTTCGACTCCCGACCAGCTCGGAGTCAAAACATCAACCCTCACCACGATCCGACCCGCACTCGGTCTCAGCTCCAACTTTCCTTCAAGTCTCCTGACTTCACACCAAATTAAACTGTCTCTCGCCCCATCCACCCTGGGGGTCTGCATCCACCCTCACCATTATTTCTTATGGCTGGTTGCTTTTCTCGTATCCCGGCTACAGTTCACTCACCTCAATGTCAATGACTCAGGCATATGTCATTACGACCTCCTCAAAAGAAAATATCATTTTCAAATGTTAGGAGACTAATACTTATGAACTATGTGACCCAGACATATTGCCTGGGTAGACCTAAGTATGACTCCATCTTACTTTAGCTACCACACTAAATAATACATCAAGTAGTCATAGTAGACTACCATATTACCAACACCTCAATACCATCAACTTTCCATCTTGTGTACCAATGCATGAGCTAATACATGGCATAATAATCCACATAACATAGAAGAGCATTATATTTATGTACCCGCAGGTCTATTAATATCTTCAATAACACACAAAACAAGTAACTTTGTTTATAATGATTCAAAAATAAATGTCGAGGCGCTGCATTGCCTCTGTCTTCCATCAACTATCTGTAGAGTTTGTGTACCAACCATATATCAGGTGGTTCTTTTCTTGCATCAACTAACCTCTGATTCCTGTCGATGCTGTGTCTACCCTTCATGTACCCATGCCTCATGTTTCCTATATCTTTAAAACATCTGTTTGCTAATCCTAACCCTGGTTCAGTGATGTCGTTAACACTCTTTTCAACTGCCTTAACTTTGCTATCTGCATATTGTACCGTTACACTGGATTCTGTTTAGTCTGACTTCTTTGTTAAATCCTATTCAATATACCTGGCACGCTGCTCTATGCTGCTTCCACCTTACTCCTATGCTCCCTGCATATGATCTATCCTGAGATGTTCTAGTATATTGGTCTCTATTTGCTAAGGGTACCACTTCTTGCCCGCATGCCGTTCCGTCATCTGAAAACCGGCGAGTGAGAGTATTGTTCTTCCTTCCGAAGCACCATCTACCCTTCTTTGATTGCCTATGTCTCACTTTACTACACCCTTGGAAACATTTGTCTCTCGTATCATCTTGTCTCTGGGAGTCACTAAATCTATGTTTGAGATCAATTCTCACCTGCTCAGCTGCACTATCCTTGCCCTGAGTCCCTATGTCTACTTCAAGTGCCTCTTCGTGTTCAGCTATACTCTCTACTTTAGGTTTTCTTTTGGTAACTACCTCGTTACTACTTAAACTATGTTTCTGGTCCCAATAAGCTACTTCTTCTTCTGTACAATCTTTAACTCCTGGTACATTTCTTATGATCAGATCCGCCACTGGTGAGTCTAGAACACATGCTGTCACTCTTCTAGTGATATAGTGTTTTTACTGTTATCACGGCTACTGGGTAAAATTCTACTGTCCCATTAAATGTTATGCATCTAATCTTTTTCCCTGTGTAATCCGAGGGATGTATTAAACTTTTTCTAGAGTCTAGAACACATGCTGTCACTCTTCTAGTGATATAGTGTTTTTACTGTTATCACGGCTACTGGGTAAAATTCTACTGTCCCATTAAATGTTATGCATCTAATCTTTTTCCCTGTGTAATCCGAGGGATGTATTAAACTTTTTCTACCCCGATAGACGTACATCCAGAATCACTAATTGTTAATGCTGGCCTATCATTAACGAATCCATGGTGCAGCTTCAGACTTCCTCCTTCATGCACTGCTGATCCTGCTTTCACTGTGTGACCACATATTAAGACCGACTGACCATCTTTTTCAAAAAAGAGATTTACATCCACTACAATTTTCATTATTGAATGTCTCGATCACTTGCGCTGCATTTGCGTGCTCTGTTTCTCCCATGGTACATTCATAACTGAAATGGCTCTTCTTTCCGCATTTGAAACAAATGATGTCCTTCTTCTTATTATTTGTTGGCACACTGGCTGGTTGCACATCACACTCTGCTGCCTTGTGTCTCCAGGTGCCACAATTCCAACATCCGGCATAATTATTTGGACGTCTCTGAAAATTCCCCCTTTTGTATGGGTACCGTCCTGCTCTACCAAAATGGTTGCCACGGGAACCATTGTGTTTAGATTCTTGTTCCTCATATCTATGTGTTAAATCTACACTGTTCGCCCTTGGTCTGATAACTGGCTTCTGGTCCTGTTTTGTATACGCTGCACAGACTATTTCCTCACTCATTTGTCTACCAATAGAACTATTTGGATGTGCAGTCATGTAATTTTGCCCTAACTGAGACATTGTGTCTATGTCTTTTGGTTTACGTTCTTCAAAGAAAGCCACTAAGTTTGTATTGCACGACGCTAATACCTTGTCTCTTAACATTAAATCCCCTAATCTATTAAAATCTTTCCCAACTTCTGCAAGCTCCATCCATTTATTAAATGTGTTCTTTACTGTATTGACAAAATCTGTAAAATCCTGATTTGTCTCTGGCCCTAATTGCCTAAACTTTGTTCTGTATCCATGCTGTTAGTTGGAACTTTGTAAGCAAACGTTGATGCAAAATAGTGTAATTGTTTCTTTCTTCCAAAGGTAAATAAAACATGGTATCTAGTGCCTTGCCCGTCAGAAACTTGCCCAGCCGCATCACATATTCTCCTTCTGGGATGCCTAGAGTTTTCGCAGATGCTTGAAATCTGTCCACACAAGATTCCAGGTTGTCTCGGTCCATAAAATATGGCAGTTTTAGTCGCTGTGACGCCTGCGAAGGTCTTCTGCCTTCCTCACTTTGACCCTTAGATGATAGTTCTCGTTTTCTGAGTGCAATTTCCATCTCCATCTGACACTTGAGCTTCTCTTTCTCAATTTCTATATTCATTTGTGTCTCTTCGTGTAGATGCTTGACTTCAGCTACCTTTTCTTCCTGTAGGTGTTTTGCCTCGCTTTCATTATGCCTCTCCTCTCTTTTCAAGTGTTTAACTTCTTTCAATTTTGCTTCTGCAAACTCCTGTAACTCTTTACCCTTCAGGCCTAACCTTTCACCTGCTTCAATATATTCCATTAAAGTAAGCATCTTGTACTTGTGGACACGTTGCTGTCTGTCAGCCAACTATAAATGTAAAGACTCTGCTACTAGTCTTTGTGTACCTTCCCTAAGTACACCACCACTCACTGTGTACGTAAATTCGTAGTACTAATAATATCACTCTGTACTTACCCAGTCACTATACAAGCACTGGGTAGTGAGGGGGGAATATTACCTATACTCCCTCGTATATATAACAAATAGCTGTAGAAAATTTCTGGAAATGTTAAACATATATATATATATATATATATATATATATATATATATATATATATATATATATATATATATATATATATATATATATACACACACACACACACTCATATATATATACACACACACATATACAACGGAATGAATGATCCACACTAAGTGATGTCTATAAAACGCTAGATGCACAAGCTGAGTACACAGAGACCGTGATCACAAAGAAATAAACCACAGTAACATCCACAAGCTTGTGTGAGATGACCACAGTGCGCGTAATATATATATATATAAACTGACACCGACCACTAGACAGTAGAGATTACGAAAGATCACAATAATAACATATATCCGAAGAAAAACAAATATCAAATGTAAATATTATGAAAAGAAAGAAAAGCACTCTTAATTAACAATATACACAACTCTGACGTCATACACAGCGGCTCTATATATTGGTTAGGACCTCAATGCCAATGCACACCCACGCTAACTTTTTACCGTTGTCCTTACAAAAATATCATTAGCACAAGGACGAAACACGTTTTATAAAGCCTATCCTGATTTAGATAGAAATTGCAAAAATGCCTATCCAACACTACATGTACTAACATATACATATATAGATACACAAACGATAATGACAGAACGATGAGAGCAAACAAAATGTACAAATGGCTGGTCGACAATGCTGTACTTATTAACCAGTCGCAAAAGTTCTTAATTTGTTAGAAATAGTTTCTAATAATATCCTTGAAATGTCTGTTAGTTAAAGTTAATGTTCCGAAATGTCTACGACGGTAACTCCCAACAGAAAATGTTCTTTTGATATGTTGTTACTTTCCCTGGACATGGTGACAACACAGTAATAATCCAAACGTCTTGTCTCAACCTAGTCCGTAATGCTATTATACCTTGGTTGCGGAGATGGTCCCTTGTTGTGTCATATATTTAATAGATTCACATTAAATGACAAGGTTCAACACAAAAAATGACAACAAATGTCCAACGCTTTAACTCGGTACAGTCAGTTCTTTTTGGCAACTGTATGCAACCATGCTTGTGGTGATGACACGTAATTTTTCGTTGCAAAAATGTTTGCTCATGACGGAGTAATGATAACAGAGGGATTGAACAAAGACGAACATAAATTCTGGTTTTCGTTCCAAACAACTTAATTTTCCAGTTCTACTATGAAAGATTTTAGTAGCTTTCCACTGTCCCTGGCCTTGACCTTGCAGGTCACCTCAGTCAGTACCTCAGTACTCTTTGTCACAATACTACACAATTAATCTGTCTGTAAACTGGCCGGAAACTTTTCCGTCATACACAAACACTTCACTGTTCTCGTAAACAGCGCTGACCCTCTGTCAACCTGACCTTGATTCTGCTGTTTTTATCCTTCTTACATTCAGCGTCCCCACACACCAGACGTGAATATGTTATGGGCACTAATAAAATTCAACCAGCATTTGTCTCCAATGCAAAAGTTACAACCCCATCAGTACATACCCATACCTTTGACGTTGTCGAAAAATCTTGACCTGTCAACCTGCAACCACACTGTGCGTTGCCCTCAGCACACACAAACTGTCTGTTATCTTTGGTTTCTTCAATCCTGTCTTTATCTCCGACAGCGATACTGTCCAACTGTGCTGACCCGCTCTTGACCTATAAAAAACACTGTACACCTGTCTTCAGCAATACTGTCTGGTATTAACTTTACCTGTAGTGACCTTCAGGTGAACTGTCCATTTTCCGTGGACAACCCTGTGTCCCGTAATCGCCTGTTTCCTGGGCGATTTCTGCATGCGTAATTTTCCACGCGCGCTGACTAGTTTTTGATGTGCCGTGGTGGCCCTTCGTGAACTGTCTGCTAGCTTAAGTATTCACTCTCGTCTGTCTGTGTTAATTATTTGGTGCACACACAAAAGAGTTGCCATTAATCTCTTGAAGCAATAATGTCTAAATTGATGGAACCGTAATCACCAGATAATAACTCCTCTCTAAGCGACGAGCTCACAGATATCTCAATATATCACTGTGGTCCTTGACCGAATGTAGCCATCAGAAAATCATCTTTACTAAGCGACGAGTTCCCAGATCTCTCAAAATGACAACAATGTCTATAATGCAATGGGTTTCTTGACCGGAGAGCCCTCAGATATCTCAATATATCTGTGCCCGGACAGCCTCCCAGATATCTCACGATGTTCTTAATAATAATCATGTGAGATGGTCATTGTATAGGTTGCACTGCTCCTTGTATGTTACTACAGAGTGTAAGTTGAGCTAGCCACATGTCTCATAATGCAACTCACCCCCGCAGTACACATCCACCAGTCATTAAACAAGATTGAGTTGGTGCACTTAATCCTTTAATGCAGAAAGAACACAGACAAACGGAACATAATTCTATATCCAGAAACAATATAATCCATAGAATATATATATCCTCCTCACAACTTAACCAGCACATATTACTGCCTTCTCAAGGCCTTATTCATCTCCAATTCACAAGACAGCTATCCAACTACTATCCACGGCTGGACCTCACACAATATCACCCACACACTGGGTCTAGCCTCCACTAACTATCCAACCCACTTTAGGTTCAGGTCGCCATTATCTATCCAACCCACTTTGGATTCAGGCCTCCATTAACTATCCAACCCCCACTGGGTTTTAGGCCTGCATTCCAAACTTGGAGAACCACAACACAGGACGGAGCTCTATTTCTAACCCCGCTCCTATCCTTCGACTCCCGACCAGCTCGGAGTCAAACATCAACCCTCACCACGAATCCGACCCTGCAGTCGGTCTCAGCTCCAACTCCCCTTCAAGTCTCCTGACTTCACACCAAACTAAACTGTCTCTTGCACCACATCCACCCTGGGGGTCTGCATCCACCCTCACCATTATTTCTCATGGCTGTTTGTTTTTCTAGTAGCCCGGCTACAGTTCACTCACCTCAATGTCAATGACCCAGGCATATGTCAGTGACTAACAAGAAATAATCTGAGGTCAGCTTCACCAAACTGACTCTAACAACCAGTAATTTGAGGTCAGTTCATTATAATGAATCCAACTAGTAATGTGAGGTCAGTTTATTAAAATGAATCTAACAACTACAAGTGTAAGATTAATAAGTAAGTCACAAATGGCTGTAGAAAAATAACTAAATAAGATAACAACTTGAAACGAGTTTAATTTTATACATACATTGTCCCTTTATTTCTCAACATAATTTCCACCAACATTGATGAACTTATCTCATCGTTTCATCAGTCCTCCCAAACAGGCTCCATAGAACTGCCATCTTCAAAATTGATGGTTCTTCATTATTATTCTGAAGATCATATTGTTCTTCTCTTGTATCATCATAAAGGTCTTTCTCATAATCTGACCATTCATGTAAAATCTGATCTTTTTCTATTATGATTTTGCCATCTTTGGTTTTTAGGCAACCTGCTGATGTGTGTGTTCTTTTGTTAGTGATGTCATTAATTCTTTTGTGCCTTAATTTAGTATTCTGGGTGTTGTGTTGGTTTTCAATTTCCTTGCAATTTTCCTCAAGCCATGTTTCTTTTGCCTCTTTGCAAAGCTTCCTAATTTTCCTGTGAATCTCTTCATATTTTTCCTTGTTATTTTTGTTATTTCTTCTTATTTCCATGAGTTTTAAGATGTCTTCCATCATCCATGTTTTGCGGCCTATTATCTTAATTTTTGCGATGGTAGTCTCTGCAGCTTGGTTGACTGATTTCTTTAATATTTCCCATTGGTCGCCGATGTCTTGAAATATTTCCATATCGGATAATACATCAAATCTGTTCTTTAACTCTACGCTGAATTTATCTTTTATCCCCTCACTCTTCAGTGCCTGTAGATCAAATGTTGTGTTTCTTGGTGAATATTTGACTTTCTTTAATTTTATATGTAAATTTTTTAGGATTAATCTTCCTGTAGCAGTCAGCGCTTGGTATGGTTTTTGTGATGGTCGCTGTAGCAGTCAGCGCTTGGTATGGTTTTTGTGACTTTTAAGGCATTTCGAAATCCTCTGTTGATAAGAATGTAATCAATCTGATTTTTTATCAGGACACCACCATATCCATAATCTCCTTGGATGCTGTTTATACCAGCTGTTTCCATTAATCAAATCTTGCTCTTTTGCCCAACGTACCAGTCTGCAACCTCTTTCATTCTGTTCCCCTGGTCCATACTTTCCTACTATGCATCCGTCCTGTTGATTTCCAACTTTGTCATTCAAGTCACCATTATGATATTTACTTCAGAATTCTTGCATTTCTTGAAGGCTTTCTCTAAATCATTATAAAATTCATCAATGCTGTCATCACTACTGTCTGCTGTTGGTGCATAAACTTGTATGATGTTAACATCGAAATGTCTTCCACTCAACTTCACCAGTAACACTCTGTCTGATACAGTCCAATATCCTTTGATCGATTTTGCTCTCTCTGTATCCATTATAATTGCTACCCCTCGCTTTTGTTTCTCTCCACCAGAATAGATTATTCTATATTCCTCAGATGTTATAATGCCAATTCCTGTCCATATGGTCTCGCATATACCTAACAGGTTAATATTTAATTTTCTTATTTCATTCTTAATATCAAATTTTCTATCCCCACTCATAGTTCTTACATTCCAAGTTCCTACTTTCAATGTAACTACAATCAAGATGGAAATACAGCTTAAACGGCACTTCTCAGTGTTTATCAATCTATGACGCATGATTACACAAGGAGATGGACAGTAAAGCAAAACACCACAATTATCACACATGTAAGGTTTCTCTCCTGTATGTGTTCTCTAATAGTACTTTGAATTAATAGTATGCTTCAAAGAATCACCACAATCATGTTCTCTCCTGTATGTGTTCTCTTATGGACATTCAGATTGCTAGCATGCTTAAAAGAAACACCCCAATCATTGCACATGTAAGGTTTCTCTCCTGTACGAATTCTCTTATGGTACTTTAAACTGCTAGCTTGAGTAATAGAAACACCACATTCATCACACTTGTAAGGCTTCTCTCTTGTATGCGTTCTCTTATGGATCTTCAGAGTGCTAGACTGAATAAAAGAAGAACCACAATCATCACACTTGTAAGGTTTCTCTCCTGTATATGTTCTCTTATGGTTCTTCAGATTCCTAACATTCTTAAATGAAGCACCACAATCATCACACATGTAAGGTGTCTCTCCTGTATGTGTTCTCTTATGGAACTTCACATTGTGAGATTTAGTAAATGATGCACCACAATACCACACTTGTAAAGTTTCTCTCTTGTATGCGTTCTCTTATGGATCTTCAGAGTGCTAGACTGAATAAAAGAAGAACCACAATCATCACACTTGTAAGGTTTCTCTGATGTATGTGCTCTCTTATGGTTCTTCAGATTGCTAGCGTTCTTAAAAGAAGCACCACAATCATCACACATGTAAGGCGTCACTCCTGTATATTTTTATTATGGTACTTTAGAAGGCTATATTGAACAAAAGAAGCATCACATTCATCACACTTGTAAGGTTTCTCTCTAGTATGTGTTCTATTATTATCTCCTTTCGTAATCATGCGTCATAGATTGGTAAACACTGACAAGTGCCATTTAAGCTGTATTCCTCTAATTTCCCATTACTCCTGAATTTGTGTCCATCTTGATTGTAGTTACATTGAAAGGATAATTTTGCTAGAATTCTTAAAAGAAGCACCACAATCATCACACATGTAAAGTTTCTCTCCTGTATGTGTTCCCATATGGTACTTCAGATTACTATTCTTAAAAGAAGCATCACAATCATCACACATGTAAGGTTTCTCTCCTGTATGTGTTCTCTTATGGACTATTCAGATTGCTAGCACACTTAAATGAAGCACAACAATCATTACATGTGTAAGGTTTCCCTCATTGTATGAATTCTCTTATGGTACTTTAAACTGCTAGCTTGAGTAAAAGAAACACCACATTCATCACACTTGTATGGCTTCTCTCATTTATGCGTTCTCTTATGGCTACTTCAGAGTGCTAGAATGAAGTAAAAGAAGCACCAGAATCACCACACTTGTAAAAGTTTCTCTCCTGTATGTGTTCCCATATGGTACTTCAGATTAATAGTATTCTTAAAAGAAGCACCACAATCACCACACACGTAAGGTGTCTCTCCTGTACGTGTTCTCTTATGGTTCTTCAGAGATTGATCAAAAGAATCTCCACAATCACCACACTTGTAAAGTTTCTCTCCTGTATGTGTTCTCTTATGGTACTTCAGAGTGCTAGATTGACTAAAAGAAGAACCACAATCATCACACTTGTAAGGTTTCTCTCCCGTATGTATTCTCAGATGGTTCTTCAGATTGCTAGCATTCTTAAGAGAAGCACCACAATCATCACACATGTAACGTGTCTCTCCTGTATGTGTTCTCTTATGGTACTGTAGATTGCGAGATTGAGTAAAGGAAGCACCACAATCACCACACTTGTAAAGTTTCTCTCCTGTATGTGTTCCCATATGGTACTTCAAATTATTAGTATTCTTAAAAGAAGCACCACAATCATCACACATGTAAGGTGTCTCTCCTGTATGCATTCTCTTATGGTTCTTCAGACTGCAAGATTGATTAAAAGAAGCACCACAATCATCACACTTGTAAAGTTTCTCTCCGGTATGTGTTACCATATGGTACTTCAGATTAATAGTATAGTTAAAAGAAGCACCACAATCATCACACTTGTAAGGTTTCTCTCCTGTATGTTTTCTCTTATGGTACTTCAGAGCGTTAGATTTAATATAAGAAGAACCACAATCATCACACTTGTAAGGCTTCTCTCTTGTATGCGTTCTCTTATGGATCTTCAGAGTGCTAGACTGAATAAAAGAAGAACCACAATCATCACACTTGAAAGTTTCTCTCCTGTATATGTTCTCTTATGGTTCTTCAGACTCCTAACATTCTTAAATGAAGCACCACAATCATCACACATGTAAGATGTCTCTCCTGTATGTGTTCTCTTATGGAACTTCACATTGCGAGATTTAGTAAATGAAGCACCACAATCACCACACTTGTAAAGTTTCTCTCCTGAATGTGTTTTATTATAGTACTTTAGATGGCTAGATTGAACAAAAGAAGCATCACATTCAACACATTTGTAAGGTTTCTCTGCTGTATGTGTTCTCTTATGGACATTCAGATTGCTAGCATGCATAAAAGAAACACCCCAATCATTGCACATGTAAGGTTTCTCTCTTGTGCGAATTCTCTTATGGTACTTTAAACTGCTAGCGTTAGTATGCGTCCTATTATTATCTCCTTTCGTAATCATGCATCATAGATTGGTAAGCACTGACAAGCGCCATTTAAGCTGTATTCCTCTAATTTCCCATTACTCCTGAATTTGTGTCCATCTTGATTGTAGTTACATTGAAAGATAATTTTGCTAGAATTCTTAAAAGAAGCACCACAATCATCACACATGTAAAGTTTCTCTCCTGTATGTGTTCCCATATGGTACTTCAGATTACTATTCTTAAAAGAAGCATCACAATCATCACACATGTAAGGTTTCTCTCCTGTATGTGTTCTCTTATGGACATTCAGATTGCTAGCACACTTAAAAGAAGCACAACAATCATTACATGTGTAAGGTTTCCCTCTTGTATGAATTCTCTTATGGTACTTTAAACTGCTAGCTTGAGTAAAAGAAACACCACATTCATCACACTTGTATGGCTTCTCTCATTTATGCGTTCTCTTATGGCACTTCAGAGTGCTAGAATGAATAAAAGAAGCACCAGAATCACCACACTTGTAAAGTTTCTCTCCTGTATGTGTTCCCATATGGTACTTCAGATTAATAGTATTCTTAAAAGAAGCACCACAATCACCACACACGTAAGGTGTCTCTCCTGTACGTGTTCTCTTATGGTTCTTCAGAGATTGATCAAAAGAATCTCCACAATCACCACACTTGTAAAGTTTCTCTCCTGTATGTGTTCTCTTATGGTACTTCAGAGTGCTAGATTGACTAAAAGAAGAACCACAATCATCACACTTGTAAGGTTTCTCTCCCGTATGTATTCTCAGATGGTTCTTCAGATTGCTAGCATTCTTAAGAGAAGCACCACAATCATCACACATGTAACGTGTCTCTCCTGTATGTGTTCTCTTATGGTACTGTAGATTGCGAGATTGAGTAAAGGAAGCACCACAATCACCACACTTGTAAAGTTTCTCTCCTGTATGTGTTCCCATATGGTACTTCAAATTATTAGTATTCTTAAAAGAAGCACCACAATCATCACACATGTAAGGTGTCTCTCCTGTATGCATTCTCTTATGGTTCTTCAGACTGCAAGATTGATTAAAAGAAGCACCACAATCATCACACTTGTAAAGTTTCTCTCCGGTATGTGTTACCATATGGTACTTCAGATTAATAGTATAGTTAAAAGAAGCACCACAATCATCACACTTGTAAGGTTTCTCTCCTGTATGTTTTCTCTTATGGTACTTCAGAGCGTTAGATTGAATATAAGAAGAACCACAATCATCACACTTGTAAGGTTTCTCTCCTGTATGTGTTCTCTTATGATTCTTCAGAGTGCTAGATTGACTAAAAGAAGAACCACAATCATCACACTTGTAAGGTTTCTCTCCCGTATGTATTCTCAGATGGTTCTTCAGATTGCTAGCATTCTTAAGAGAAGCACCACAATCATCACACATGTAACGTGTCTCTCCTGTATGTGTTCTCTTATGGTACTGTAGATTGCGAGATTGAGTAAAGGAAGCACCACAATCACCACACTTGTAAAGTTTCTCTCCTGTATGTGTTCCCATATGGTACTTCAAATTATTAGTATTCTTAAAAGAAGCACCACAATCATCACACATGTAAGGTGTCTCTCCTGTATGCATTCTCTTATGGTTCTTCAGACTGCAAGATTGATTAAAAGAAGCACCACAATCATCACACTTGTAAAGTTTCTCTCCGGTATGTGTTACCATATGGTACTTCAGATTAATAGTATAGTTAAAAGAAGCACCACAATCATCACACTTGTAAGGTTTCTCTCCTGTATGTTTTCTCTTATGGTACTTCAGAGCGTTAGATTGAATATAAGAAGAACCACAATCATCACACTTGTAAGGTTTCTCTCCTGTATGTGTTCTCTTATGATTCTTCAGATTGCTAGTATATCTGAAAGAAGCACCACATTCATCACACATGTAAGGTGTCACTCCTGTATGTGTTCTCTTATGGTACTTTAGTCCGCCAGAGTGAACAAAAGAAGCATCACATTCATCGCACTTGTAAGGTTTCTCTCCTGTATGTGTTTTCTTATGGTTCCTCAGATTGCTAGCATCTCTGAAAGAAGCACCACATTCATCACACTTGTAAGGCTTCTCTCCTGTATGCATTCTCATATGGCGCTTCAGAGAGCTAGATTGAATAAAATAAGAACCACAATCATCACACTTGTAAGGTTTTTCTCCTGTATGTGTTCTCTTGTGAGTATTCAGATTGCTAGTATTCTTGAAAGAAGCACCACAATCATCACACATGTAAGGTGTCACTCCTGTATGTGTTCTCTTATGGTAGTTTAGATGGCTAGATTGAACAAAAGAAGCATCACAATCATCACACTTGTAAGGTTTCTCTCCTGTATGTGTTCTCTTATGTGACTTCAGATGACTAGATTGAATAAAAGAAGCACCACAATCATCACACTTGAAAGGTTTCTCTCCTGTATGTGTTCTCTTGTGAGTCTTCAGATTGCAAGCATGCATGAAAGAAGCACCACAATCATCACACATATAAGGTTTGTCTCCTGTATGTGTTGCCATATGGCCCTTCAGACTTCTAGCATGCTTAACAGAAGCACCACAGTCATCACACTTGTAAGGTTTCTCTCCTGTATGTGTTCTCTTATGGTTCTTCAGATTTCTAACATTCCTAAAAGAAGCACCACAATCATCACACTTGTAAGGTTTCTCTCCTGTATGTGTTCTCTTATGGTTCTTTAGATTTCTAGCATTCCTAAACGAAGCACCATAACCATCACACTTGTAAGGTTTCTCTCCTGTATGTGTTCGCTTATGTTTCTTCAGACTGCCAGTTCCAGCAAAAGAAGACACATTTTCTGGCATTTGAGAACAATTTTCATGTTTTACTGACGCTGTATTGTTGTCAACCATTCTTGATTCTGAGTTGCTGTTCCCTGCCATTTCTTGAATGATGCTATCCCCAGCTATGTCTACCATTTTACTGAAGTTGTGACTCCTGTCCTCACACAGAACATCTAATAGTACTTGTTTCACAACCATTATGTTTGTGCTGTCATATGTCCACTTTTGTGAATGCTCTTGTATGGAGAGGTAAGGATTACTTGGAGACCATAAGTGTGTTTCTGAAAAACACCAAAGTAAAGAATTAATAGCCTCATGAATATACAAAGTATTGAACTTATGTGTATGTGTAATCAATCAATCAATCAGGTGCCGTCTCCACAATGAAGGTTGGCTGCAATGGATCTCCAACACTGTCTGTCTCTCGCCTTGACTGCACATTCTGTCAGGCTGATGTTCCTCCATCTCTTGATGTTATCTTCCCACTTGTATCATTGTCTACCTCTTGCTCGCTTGCCCTCAACCTTGCCCTCCAGTATGGTTTTTATAAGAGTATCATGTCTTTTAACATGGCCGAAATATTTCTTCTTCTTTTCGTTCATCCGGAGTGTTTTTTCAGATGTGATTGCGGTGTGTCAGTTATGCACCTATGGGCCGAAACCCGTAGGCCAACACATCCGGCTACAGCGTGCTTTTTTGACCAGGTAGCATTCCTGGGAGACTCTCACTTTTGTGGTGCCATCTACAGCCCAGTTGGCCAAGGTTGAACGGTCGAAGACAACGGTCATCCCTCGAAGGAAGGCAGGGACAGTCCATAGCATTTTCCGCCATCCAAGGTTGGTTCCATAGTTGCAGGGCCGACACATAGCGCCCTGATTCTGGGCTCACCGAGGGAAATCGTCACGTCCTGCTCATGGCTGCTTTAAATCCTCACTTCAACATATTGGTCATTTCGTTTGCCCCGGGCTATTCCTGCACAAAGCAGACAAGTTTGCAGACGGTACCCACTCAGCGAGTTTTCGGACATGTGCTTGTCGTTGCGCCCGTCAGAGCTGTTCCAGGCACGACAGACATTCGGAAAACTACCTAGTCAGAGCTGTTCCGAACAAGAGCGGCATTCAGAAACTAGGTAGTCAGAGCTGTTCCTAGCACGAGAGACATTCGGACGAGACATTTCACTCGGACGTAATTGCGTAGTGTCAATTTTTAGTTTGCCACCCGTAGGACGACACTTCCGACTTCCGGCGGGCATTTTTTAATGAGGTTAGCCTTCCTCTGGTTTCGAGGCACATTAGACTGTTGTGATGTCGCCAACATCTCAGCTGGTCAAGATAGAACGATCAACGACATCGTGGTCGGCCCTCAAGGGAAGGCAGGGGCAGATCATGGGCATTCCCTCGCTACCCAAGGAGGCTTCCATAATTGCAGAGCCGGCACATATTGCTCTGAGACTGGGCACACCTGAGGAGTTGCCACGTCCTGCTCATGGCTGCTTTAGTTCCTCACTTCCATGTGTTGGGAGTCTCGCTTGCCACTGATCGCTCAAGCACACACCAGGAGCGGTCAGACTGCGAGCGACATCCACTCGGTAAGCTTTTATTTTTGACTTTGGACAACGCAATAGGTTCGCTCGCCGTGCGTTCCATTTCGCGTCATTGAGACGTTCTTCCACTTTTGGCTACACTCTCTATGAGTTGGATACAGACAGTTTTCGTAACCATTTCCTTCGACTGGGGCACTTTTCTGACTTTTTATACTCGCTCACAAGGTATGCTACATGTGCTGCCGGCTCAGCACCTTACCTTCGTGCAGCAGTGAACGAGAAATGGCCTGGCCCTCTCATCCGGGGATCTCTCATATCCCCCAGCTGAGAGCCTTCGAACTTGTATCAGACCTGAGCATGTAGCTTGCTCAGTATCACGCCTCTATTTTTCGGTAGGAGGGTATTGGCCCGGCTCTCAGATCCGAGGGTTTGTGGCTTAGAGGCGTTCAGCCACAGACCTCGACAGGGAGCCTTAAGTGTTTTGTCCGGACCAAGAACTTCTGCCTTCGTGCGCTTGATTTAAATTTCTGACTGTTATCCTCACCTCAGTCTAACCCGCAGAGCAGCAGGTTGTGTCTCTCTTAGTCTGGCCCCTATCCCATAAGCTGTCCGATATGTAGTTTTCATCCATCGGCAAGCACATGGGGTCAGAGGGACACACAAGCTCCCCCACCGCGGCAAGGTGGAGACACATCGGGGGAGGCCGAAATATTTAACTTGCTATTTCCGTTCCCAAATTTTCTAGAACCTCAGCATTTTATTGTTTTTGTTGCCATAAAATACAACATATTCGTCTGCATATCCACATCTCCAGGGCTTCTATGTGACTTTCCAGTTGCTTGTTCAATGTCCAGGCTTTAACACCATATAGTAGCGTTGAATATACATAGCATTTGACAATTCTCATTTTTAATGCATTATTAATCTCTCTAGATGTTAATACTGATTTCATGCCACTGAAAGCATTTTTGGCCATTCCTATTCTCTTTTTTATTTATATTTCACTTCTGCCATCATTTTTTATACGTCCACGGTAGGAGAAACTTGTTACTTGTTCTAGTATCTGCCCATTTACTGTGATGTTCATTGATGACCTTTCCTTTTCACTGCTAATTATCATAGTTTTTGTTTTTTTGGATGTTAATATCTAAGCCACATTCTGCACTGTGCCGATTTACTTATTCCACTAGGTCTTGTAACTCTTGCTCACTTTTTGCTAGTAACACGGTATCATCAGCATCCCTAAGATTGTTTACGATTCTTCCATTGATGTTAAGTCCAGGCATTTCAACTTGTTTAAAAATTCTTTCTGTGTATAGGTTGAAGAGGCTTGGGGATAGTACACAATTCTGCCGTACTCTTTTTATCTCTATAGGCGACAAATAGTTAGTTCTGCATCTAATAGACGCCACTTGTTCCCAGTACAAGTTACTAATAAGTCTGATGTCCTTTCCGTCTATTCCTATATCTTGAAGGCATGTAATTAGTCGTTCATGTTGTACTCTATCAAAAGCTTTCTTGAAGTCTATAAAACAAACATATATAGTCGAGTCCACTTAAGTCAAACTCAATAAGTAGAATTATGCGGATTAGTCAAATATAAAAAATGAATAGCGACTATATAAGTGTTCATGTTTACGTCAAACTGTTCATTTTACACCCAAAAGAAAAAAAAATTTTCGTGAAAGAATTTAGTCAGCCCGCATGTCAACAATGGCAGCTAGTGGATGAAAGCTTATTACTTTAACTTTAAAAAGAAAGATTGAGCTGTTGGAAGAGGTTGAACATAGTGGGAAGAAGAAAGTGAATATAGCTGGAGAATTTGGAATTCCAACATCAACAAAATCACAGACTTTTTCTTTAATTAATTTGGAAATTTATTTATGACATTAATGTTCCTCTTTCTAAAATAATTAAACATTTCAACATTTCTGATATTGTATTACTATTTATTTGCTCACTAACTGTGTTTCCTAAGTAGTACAATCATTTTAGTCAATGTTACTGCATGGTATTAGTGTAAATGTGTGCAGTCTGGATAAGAAGTTCTGTTAAGTAGAACAAATTCCTTTGGCCCTCTGTGACTTCTACTTATCCAGACTCCACTGTATACTATTTTGAACTTCTATATATTTTTCAATTAACATCCTCGAACAGATAATTGCTTCTCTGGTGACGCTGTTTTTGTGGAGCCCAAATTGTTCTTCAGCTACTTCCTCGTCTATTTTGTTTTTGAATTCTTTATTGTATGACCTTGATTACTATCTTAGTTATGTGGCTCATTAAGCTAATAGTTCTGTAATCCTCACAATCAACAAATCTTGGCTTCTTCGGTAGTGTGATGAAAATGGATGTTTTCAAATCCTTGGGGATGTACCCAGTATTATATATATCATTACATAATTCTGTGATAGTTTCAATGCCAAATCTGGATAAGGACTTATCATCTCTGTTGTTATCTTGTCACTAATTAGATGACAAGGCATTTGGCTACGTGACGCGCATGAATGTATTAACGAGATTCCCACTGTCCCTATTTCCTATCTAACGAAACCACAGCCAAGGGAACGGGCTTGGTAGAATCAGCAGGGAAAGAAGACCCTGTTAAGCTTGACTCTAGTCTGACTTTGTGAAGACACATGAAGGGTGTAGCATAGGTGGGAGCGCAAGCGCAATTGAAATACCACTACTTTTATCGTTTCTTTACTTATTCAGTTTTCGGTAGAAATTTGTCCGCAGCAGACGAACAATATCTCCGGCGGGCCTATTCTCGCTGGTTGTGAGATACGCACAGTGGAAGGATGGGAGAATTGCTCGCAATAGACGTGCAATATCTCCTGCGGTATCTTTGGCGGGCCTACTCCCGCTGGTTGTGGGATCCGCTAAAGTCAGGCGGGGAGGACACTTTATACATGTCCGGACACTTGTGATTGATAGAAGTACGCTCCTTTACGGTCCAGACGCGTACGAGGCCCTCACCTGTGGGACTAGGCTGAACACCTCTAAGCCGGGTTCCTTGGGTTCCAGGGTCTGGCCACCACTCGCCATCTGCTCATGGTGGCGAGGTCTCAGAGGTTTGACACTGTGCCGCCAGCATCTGCAGCCTACCTTGTGCCAGAAGTATTGGTTACCCATTCCTCTGGAATACACAAGATTAGGCAGAGAGAGGGAACATGTTGTTTAGGCACCACATGTTTCTCTGAAGCTCTGCCCAGGCATTGTGATGGAATACTGGCCACATTCCAACACACATACTTTGTAAAAACCTTTCTTTGTTACGAAACAAATACATGAGCCTCGATATCGAGAAGGTCCACCAGAGAGACGAATGGAGACAGATTGTATTTGCAGCAAAGAACCTCGATGGCTCGGAACACTGAAGAAGAAGAAGATTGATACTGTATTTGTTGACATTGTTATTGCAACTTGCTCAATAAGAAATATGGCAACTCTTAGCTAATTTGTAGAAATGGGTATTAAATGAGGTTTATCCAGTAAAGAATTAATAGAATACAATGACAAAAAACTGAAAGAACAAACAGAAAGAGAAGAAAGAGCAAAAGAACGAGAAATAAGAAAAGCTGAATTAGATCTCAAACAAGCAGACCTAGCGAATCTAACAAACATTAAGGAAGCAGAAATAAATGCTCATGTCAAAAAGGATGAGCTGGAAACACAACTTAAAGTAAAACGAGAAGCAGAAACCCAAAGCAACATAGAAACTATAAAAATAGAGAGTAAAGAGAAAGAAAATAAATTTAAGAAATACCAGGGAAATGTAAAGAACTTCGTGACAGACGACTGCACATCTGCATGGATGCAGAACTTCAAAACTATCATGACACATTACAATATCCTGATAACAGATTGAAATATAATCTATATGTAGCATCTTTCAGGGAAGCCATTAAAAGTAATAGAAACCATACCATCAGACCTTAGGAGAGATTACAACTACATTAAATCACGTATTATGCAACACTTTCTCCTAAATAGTTCAGGTTACCGACTCCAATTTTCAAAATTAACCCCCAAATCTACACAAACTTTCCTGGACTACGTTTCTGAAGTTCAAGATATTTTTAGTAAATGGCAGGCAGCAGCCAAGATAAATAACAACTTTGAGTTGCTGAAAGACATTTTAAGAGAAAAGTTAATCTCATCATTGCCTTTACCTTTTTCTAAATTTCTGCAACAGAATGAGAGTGATTCCATTAGGGAAATGGAGAAAAAGGGAGCTGCTTATTTTACAGTGAATAGATATATTTTTTCCACTATTTCTAACCATACTAAGTTCGTTGCTGCAGCCACAATAAACAAACCTAAAGCTTATAGCTATAATAAAAATAAAAAATAGCACAAAGTTCACAAACAACCAGTGTAAATACTGCCATAACAATCATGCAGAACATGAAATGTGTGATCAAAATCCAAATTTATCTACAAAAGATGATAAACAAGCAATGGGCCAAACGGTACAACTATAAAAGGCTTACTAAATGTTTTTTTTTTTTTTTTGCACAGCTTTCGACCACTGGCAGAGTAAATGTGAAGGTAGGAAACTTTTAAAGAAAGCAAATGCAGCCATCTTAGATAGTTCCTCTTCAGAATAAGAAGAAGAAACTGGAAATGGAGTTGAAAAACATATATGTGTTTAATTTAGATAAATGTACACCATATGATCAAGTAAACAGTGATAGCATTTTAATGTGTGGACACAGCAAGCCAATCACAACTGAGCAGGCAAACAGTGTAATTGACTCAAGAGACATATTAAAAACCCACCAGGGCCTTGTAAATAACACATTATGTAAAACTGTGATGGACAGCAGTTCCACATTAGAAGGACTTCGCAAAGAACTAGTCCAACCTGTAGATTACACAGGTAAATTAATCATATGTAGAACCCTCTCTGGTAACATTGAGAAGTACCCTCTTGCCTGGGCAAATATTCATTCACCGTTTTTGTCAGGCAGAGCAAAGTGTGCAGTACTTAACAACCCGTGCTGTGACCTTATTATCAGGCTCCTTCCTGAGGTAACCAATGTTTCGGATAAAAAAAATTATTGCCTGGAATAACAGAGTTATACAGCCTAACACAGCTACAACAACAACATCAATGCTAAAGCATGAGAGAAATCAAAAACAAAGCTCTAAAGCAAAAATACCAGGCATTACAAAAAGGTCAACCCGCATAACACCGGAAAAGGCAAACCACAATAAGCAGCTGATACATACATCAAATTTCCTGTCAGAAACACAAACAAAAGAAAAACTGAACAAAAGCAGATTTCTTTTGATAACATTATTATTTTATGTCCATATTATAGTTGCTATAATATCACTGTTGTCAAAAGTCACTCATATCATATTGTCACAGTTGCTCAAACAACTTCATTCTATTTACTATTGCAGTAGTTGGACCAACCAAAACTGTTTAATAAAACCCAACTTCTCATTACGAAATAGTCATTGAGGCGATGTGTGGCAGTAAAAACGTTGATTCTTGCTCAATTTGGCTATTTTCGGAATAGTTCATTTTTAGACACCTTATCATGTCTTCTATCAGATTTGGTACTTATTTTTAACAACTGTTATTTTAATGCAAGATTCATATTTTACTGAACCCACCCTAGGTGTCAATTAGTCTACTTATTGAAAATTTTTACCAAATTGACCATTTACAAAACCTAGCAACGATATCTCAGGAATACGCTACACGCACGTGTCATATATCATTGCCCCTCTGCCGTGTGTCCACCTTGACGAGGTAGAGGGGCTTATGTAATCCAATGACCCCAAGAGCTATGCCGACGGTAGCACAGCTACTGGTAGGGTCACCCATGTCAGACAGGTCAAGGGAGAGGAACCAGACGAAGAGACACAAAATCTGCTGCCTTGAGGTAGACTGGGGACAGTCAAAGGCTAGAGAAAGCACCCCGAAAAATGCTTGTCGAAATCGGATGTACTGAGCCACAGGTTTGATAAAGCAGTGCAACCTAACTTAATTCATGATGTCACAAATTAAAATTAATAGTTATGGTGCTAATCCTGTGAAGTTCCATCAGGCGGTGATAGTTACGGGCCTCCTGCCTCGAGGGGGTCCACCCATGACTACTGGTGGTGACCTTCCCCTGTGCTGTGGAATCAAGGCACAGAGGAGTAGGTTAAGAGCTATTGACCAAACACCCCGGACACTCAACATACTACAGTGGAATGCCGAAGGGATTTATAACAAGAAAGTCTCCCTAACAAAGCGTATTCATACAGATAGAATAGATGTGGCATGCATTCAAGAGACACACCTCAACGCCGATCGAAAATTCTCAGTCAGAGGATACCAGGCCACACGTTTCGACAGCCAAGGACACAAGGAGGAGTCCTAATATTTATACGAAATACAATACCTTGCAGTGAAGTATCTGTGATCTCTGACAACCAAACAGAAATTATAGGTGTCGATATAATGATAAAGGACGTGAAAATAAGAATTTACAATCTGTATAGCCCAGCAGATAAGGACCTTACACTCTCAAACATGAAAATAACTGACACAAACTGCATTATTGTCGGAGACTTTAATAGCCGTTCAGAAAGATGGGGATACCCAAATAGTGACAAAGAGGAGATGAAGTGGAGGACTGGGAAATAGACTCAAATCTCCATCTACTCAACAAAGCGGATGACACATGGACTTCTACTCCAGAAGATGGATTACCACTTCTACTCCAGACTTTGCTTTCTGCACAGGAGACATCCTCCACAACATCGATCGCCATGTGCTTGACCAATTAGCAGTTAGTGACCACAGACCAATCAAGCTTGCAATGAATATGGAGTATGTTCCACAGGAGCAAAAGCCTTTGCCCCGCTGGAATTACAAATGAGCAGATTGGGATAGATATGCCATACTAACAGACAAATATTGGGAAAACATAAATACATGATATGGCAACATGAAGCAAATGGTGGAAAGTCTAAACAGAGCAATAATACAGGCGGCCACTGAGGCTATTCCAAGAGGAGTGAGGAAAAATTACCAAACCATACTGGACTGAAGAACTACAAATTTTGGAAGACAAAGTTGAAGATGCCAGGAAGACAGCAGAGAGAGAACAAACAACTGAAGCGAAAATCTCTCTCAAAGCCATCTCAGCAAAATATAAAAGAACAGTAAATCAAAGAAGATCAAAGAAAACAAGAGATTGTTGGAGGGAAAAAACAGAAAACCTGAATTTTGACAGGGATGGAAACAAACTATGGAAACTAGTGAAAGCCATGAACAATGAAGGACCTAGAAACAAACAAATAACAATTAAACAAGGAAATGCCTTGCTTACAGGAAAAAAGGCTGCAAATGCACTAATGGAACACTATGCCAGTGCAAACCACATTGATATTAAAACCGAAAAGAAGAAAGCAATCAAAGACATACAGATATATCATAGTAATACAGAGACAGCACCAGAATATATGATGGAAAATCTAACAATGGAAGAAATGGAACAGGCAATGAATACCCTAAAAAAGAAGAAATCACCAGGAAAGGATGGAATCAGAAATGAAATGCTAATAGGATTAGGCACTAAGGCAAAAAAGAAACTACTAGCAGTCCTAAATTACAGCTGGAAGAGAGGAATAGTTCTACAGGCATGGAAGGAAGCTATACAAATACCAAAGAAAAGAAAAGACCTGGAAGAACCAAAATGGCTATCAACCCGTCAGTCTACTTAGCTGTATAGGAAAATTAATGGGACGCATTATCAATGGCAGGCTAACATGGCATCTGGAAGAAAACCAACTCTTAACACCACACCAAGCAGGATTCAGAAAGTACAGATCCACTAAAGATCAAATAACCTATATAGCTCAGGAAATAGAGGACGCCTTCCAAGAGAAAAAGCACACACTATAGTCTGGATAGATTTAGAAAAGGCATTTGATAAAGTATGGAAAGAAGGACTGAAAGTAAAACTGCAAAAAGTGCATGTTTGTGGAAAAATGTATAAATGGATCAGCCACTACCTTGAGAACAGAACTGCCAGGACAAAAGTACAAGGACAAACCAGCAAAATGATGCTGTTGGAGCAAGGTGTCCCCCAAGGAGGAGTTCTTTCACCAACATTATTCCTAGCATATATAAATGACATCACGGAAAATTTTCCAGGCAGAGTACACACATCCTCCTTTGAGATGACCTAGCCATACGGACATCTGAAGAATACATTAGTACAGCTAACAGCAGAATACAGCAAGCCTTATTAGCGCTAGAGGACTGGTCAAAATCATGGCTAGTGAAGATAAGTGAGGAGAAAACAACATGCACAGTGTTCTCCCTCTCAAATAAAACTCAGCCCATTAAGCTGGTATTGAATGGAAAAATATTGCGCCATGAAGAACATCCAAACTATCTAGGAATCACCTTTGATTGTCGCCTGACATGGAAGACACCAGTTGAGAAAAATCGAACAAGAGCAAGGCAAAGAATGGCAATCATGAAAAAGCTTGCTGGTACAATATGGGGAGCAGATGAGAAAGTTCTCAAGAAGTTATATACTGGATGGATGAGGCCATAACTGGAATATGGCATAGCAGCTTGGGCAACAGCAACTAAGTCAAACTTTAACAAAATAAGTAGGATCCAAAGTCAAGGAATGCGGATCATAACTGGAAGCCTGAAGACAACGCCTAATAATGAACTAGAAAAGATCACTTGTTTACAACCAGTGCAGGATAGAAGAGATAGTAGAGCCCAGCAAAAAGCAGAAAAATTTAGAAAATTGACAGACCACCCCATGCATAAACGGTTTAATGGTTTTGGAAAGGGAAGAATGAAGCGTAGCAACTTTGTAGAAGCTGCAAAACAAAAGATTAGGGCAAATCCTATACTTGTCATATCAACAGTCAAACCCATTTACAATGCACACAAGTTCCCAGCTTGGAGAAAGCAGCAACTGCCTGAGATGATAGAAAACATTCCTGGTAATGAGAAAAAAACACTCAGAATGAAACAGAAAGAAGGAATATCACCCTAAACTACATAAAAGAACATTACCTAAGCAGCAATTGGACCGATGCACATACAGATGGATCAGCCAAAAATTCAATAGAAAATGGAGGAGGAATTCTCCTAAATTTTAAAAATGGAGTGGGGAAAAAAAACACTGTCAATGGCAACTGGAAAATTTTCAAGCAACTTCAAAGCAGAGGTAGAGGCTTTGAAAACTGCAGCAGAAATGCTCTTGATGGAGGAAAATAAAGAGAAGCAAGTAGCTATCTTCACAGATACAAAGTCAGCTGTCTCAATACTGAAGAGCAAAGACAGCACAAAACTAGCAGACTCGTGGAAAGTCTGAATCGAAAGCTCATTGTGTGAGTGTCATCAAAGATGGAAAAAGTGTCCCAGTGGCATGAAATTGAATATTGCTCACATAATAAATCCATTAAAAGTCCAAATCCCCGGGAAGCTTAATCTGGTCAGTAAACGCTCGCAGAAGTCGGATGTGTCGGCCTAAAGGCACAGTATCGCAGCTCTGCTGTAAACAGGCATAACGTAATTGCATCCGAAAAAAGACTCCAGGTGAACGCAGAAGACAAAGAAGACCGTGTTCAGGAAACTCAAAATGGTGGTTCCCATAATATACTAATTACCATAGCGGCCCTGTATTTATTTATAATTAGAACTGGCAATTTAATAACTAAAATTAAACAGAATATAAGTATCATTTGTAGCAATAATTTATCTGTGTACTTGCATAATTTTTCCATATTTGGCATGACTGAAAATAATTGTTAAAGCCAGTTTTCAGACTCATCTATACGATAAACCTGTAAGGAGTACTTTTTTTTTTGTTAGCAGCACAGCTGTACATACTTAAATTTAAATAAAATATTGTGAAATAAGTTATGGTTTTTATTTTTAAACTTAGTATTTAATTATTAATTGCTCACTTTTAGATACAGAATAGTGTAATTATAGAGCAGAAGTAGAAATTAAGTATTAGGGAAAGTGACTGCTTAATTTATGCAGCAGTTACAAACATTTACTTAATTATTGCATGATATGTAATCAACAAAAGAAAGCTGTCAAAATGCAGTGCTGGGCCCGGGCCAGTGGGTACATCAAGATAATGTGAGTACATTTTCATGAATTGTCCTTTGACATACGACAAACATATCACATGACATTAAATTAATATAAATGGGTGGCTTTTTGTAACCATAAATTAGGTAAGCAGCACATCCTATTGAAACAGGAATGTGGCCTTGACTTTCTTTTTACCAGTCTGCATACTAAAATATACATCTTGCCAGGTTTGTTTGCCAATAATTAGCAATGTACATGATATTTAATGAATATTAATATTTTTATTCAATTTGTGGCTATTTTTAATTATTAATTGGGTCATGACACATCCTATAGAAAAATAGACAACATGTCAAGTTAGGCCTTGCTGCCCCAGACAAACAAAAACAATATATGTAGCGAGTTCCATCGTGCCTCGACCGGAAATGAAAACTGAAATCATGTACGGAATCATATAGCCATGATTCAGTGTCTCCCAGTTCGCGCTAGTTCAGACCATGCATTCTTTCGACGTCATTCATTCATTCAAATCTCATGTGACAATAACACACGTCATCCGGGGTTTTTCAGGAAAGGTATGCCTAATATTCCGTGCACAGCGATTGGTTGAAATCATCGTAACCTTTTATATAAATAACATTATATTCCATACTTACCGTAATTAATTTTTTGTTTGTGTTTTAAATCAAATTAAATCAATTATAGATGTACTTTTTTATTCTGCACACAATTTTAAATATATCTGGAAAGTTTCATCCTACTTAATAGCTTTTAATTGTGTATGAAACATTTCTGCAAAGCTGTGTTTTTGTTCTTTGCGCATATTGATCGGACGTGCATGTGCACTTTGTAACACAATTCTGGCGTTCTAAATTGAATTAAATCAATTATAGATGTATTTTTTAATTCTGCATACAATTTTAAATATATCTGGAAAGGTTCATCGCTCTACTAGCTATGAATGTGGAGAAAAACAACATTTTCCGCGATGCGTGCCTTTGTGAATGGGTAAACACATGGCCATGTGACACAGCTACTGCGCATGCGCGTATCGATTGCTATGGCTTTCACTTTTCAACACTCAAAACGTGAAATTTGACCTGCTAAAGTTAAAGAGAACACAAGTTTAAAGATTAATAATAATTTATTTGTATACTTGTACTATCTTTTAATCAATTAACATGACGGAACATATTTTTGAAGTCAGTTTTCATAATCCGCCTATGACCTGTTTCTTGAGACCAACCTCGCACACGGAGAAAGATGTCAACGGCACACTGAACCGTAAATAATTTTTTTCTGGTGCTTTCAATAGAAAACCATCAATTGTAGATGGATCTTCGAAGTTCTGTATTCAATTTTACAGAAGTTGGAAAGTTTAATCGCTAAACTTGCTTTAATTGTGAATAAAAAACAGGCGAAAATGTGAGATCATGAAACCCAAAACGGCGGCTTGACTATATAAATATCTTTGTAGAGAAAGCATTGTGCTCTCGCTAGCGTAGTCGTAAGCAGTCCGCCTGTCACGCGGGAGACAGCGGTTCTGTTCCCGGCTGGGCATATTTTTTTTTTATTTTTCACAAAATTATTAGATGATATAATAGTAGCAATTTTGGTTAATATTTAAAAATTGGGTTTTCACTTATGAAATCATATCAGTTAGATAGAGCTTGACAAGACGAATCCAACGGTATCTCAACAAAGACTGTACGTTGATTCTAAGCGGAGTTATGAATTATATGGTGACGTAATTTAATACCAGGAAGTCCAATGATAAATTAAAAGATGTCAGATATTCTCGCGGCCCTAATATTGGAAGCTGAGAAATTTTGCCTTCTATTACCGTGGCTTGTTTATTTTTAAACGGACAACGTTGTGCCATATATCATTGCGTCCGGGGCGGCGAGGCCTAACTTGACGTATTTTTAATTTTTTTAATAGGATGTGCTGTGACCTAATTAACAATTTAAAATGGCCGCCAATTGTTTATTATTTGCCTTCTATTACCGTGGGTTGTTTATTTTTAAACGGACAACGTTGTGCCATATATCATTGCCCTAACTTGACGTATTTTTAATTATTTTTATAGGATGTGCCGTGACCTAATAAACAATGTAGTCACTGGAGGGTCTTCTCCGTGATTATTTATTGTATTTTGTGTAGGTATTTGTTTGCGATGAAGCTAGTTAAAACGTCCTGTGTTTTTCGTTATTCTTTTATGTAAGCTTCATTACTCTGTGTAATTATATATTTTTTTATATTTTCAGATGTGTTGCTGTACAAAAAGAAAAAAAAGAGGCAAGTGAAATATTTCATCCAGCTAACCTTCCGAGGAGATGAATAGGTCCAAGTGGGCTCCCCATGGCCACTCGGTCAATTTGGCAATATAACTTGTTTAGACAGTTGAATTGAATGTCGGCAGGTACATAATTTTAATAGCTATACATTCCGAATTGGGTGGACAAGATACTACACACAGAAGATGGTAGCCTAGGCAGGCCGACACACCAGAACAGTCAGGCTTCATCAGTCGGGAGACATGTGCTCGAGAGCGGTCACGTGGTTGAAAGAGACAGTGCCTTCCGTGTGTTGTTCAACACACAAAGAAGTCGATTGTTAATGTTTGCTGAAGCTATAATAATCAACCTTCGTAAGCCGTCCTTGTGAAATCAGAAAGACATGTTAGTCAGTTTAAAATTACCGTGGTAGACAATCAACATTACTGTGCGAACATGTGTATATTTCAGTTTGAAGGATTTATCTAGTTAATTCATGTAAGTTGTGTGATTTCTGCAATATGTACCTGACGAGATGCAGCGAAATATGCCAGGCAATAAATCGTGCAATCTATTGTTTGTGTCTTCGTTATTCAAATATATAGAAACTCACCACAGGAAGGTATGCACCTGAATTGTTTTATCAAATTGACACAGGCTGTGGCAAAGTAGGTGTGACAGGCAGAATCTTGAATGTCACAGGAAATAGTTCAAGAAAGAGTGTCACAAGTGATGGCCATTCTTTGGTTAATTGCTTTTTATGTTTCACAACTAATTTTTTAATATATGTAAATTATTAGAAAGAGTACTTTCCTGTATTAGCATGCCTGGTTCGTTGGCATGAACGAGACTCCTCACTTCTCTCAGGTGTATAACGCAGGTGTATAATATAATTTAGTATTAGGATCCAGAACACCAGAGACCGAGATCTGTGGGAAGCCATGAACGCCTACGCCAGCCAGCACTTGATGATGATTATTATTAGTATTTGCACATACAGAGAATATTTTAAAATGGGGTTTCTACTTATGATTTGGTAACAGGAAAGTAAAGGTCACATTCCTCTTTCGATAGAATGTCAAGAGGAATGAGAGGATCAACTTCATTGCACCACGTTTTCTCAGTCTCTTTCCACACAGCGGCCTGGCGAAAGCATCGTACAAAGCACAAGAGTCTCAGAGTCTCTGACAAAGATGCACTTGACTTATAAGACTTTTTTTTATGATGTGCTGTGACCTAATTGCTAGTTAAAAATAGCTGCACATTTATTATATTAATTAAATGTCATGTGAAATGTTCGTTGTTAGTGAAAGAACAATTCATGAAAATGTATCATATTGTCTTAATGTACTAACTGCATTGCGACAGCTTTCTTTTGTTGATTAAATATCATGCATTAATGTAAGTAAATAAGTTTGTAACTGCTGCATAAATTAAGCAGCAGTTAATTAATTATTAAGATATTAAATAATAAAAAAAAATTAAAATATTAAATAATTAACTGTTCACTAAAAATTGATTTCTATTTCTACTTCTGCTCTACAATTACAGCACACTGTTCTGTATCTAATTCTCAGCAATTAATAATTAAATACTAACTTATTTAAAACATATAACTTATTTTACAGTCATCATCATCATCAAGTGACGTGCCGGCTGGCGTAGGCGTTCATGGCTCTCCATAGATCTCAGTCTTTGGTTTTCTGGATCAACTCTGCTGCTGATATTCCTCCATGCCACCGTCTCAATCCATCCAGCATCACTTCTCTTGGTCTACCTCTGCCTCTCTTCCCCTCGATCTTTCCAGTTGTTACGATGTTCTCCAATGCCTCTCTTCTCATCACATGACCGAGGAAAGCTGTTTGTCTCTGTCTTATTGTTGTATATAATGTTCTAGTTTCATTAGCCTGTTTCAAGCAGTCGTCGTTAGTTACTCTGGCAGTCCAAGGAATTCGCAACATTCGTCTCAGGAACCACATCTCTGTTGCTTCTAATTTCTTCTTAATTTGTTCATTTACATTCCAAGATTCACTGCCATACAGCAAAACTGGTTCTACATAGCATTTCAGCACTCTCTTTCTTACATTCAGTGACAGTGACTTATTGCATATGATACTCTTCATTTTCTGAAATGCAGCTTTTGCCTGCCCTATTCTGCTCCTAATCTCTGTTGTACATCTTCCATCTGATGTTATAAATGCCCCTAGGTATCTAAAATTATCAACTTGGTTAAGGATTTTCCCTTCTATTTCTATGTCACATTTTGGTGTCACCATTTTCTTTGATATTACCATTGTTACTGTTTTCTTGATATTCAAGTTGAGTCCTTTCCTTGCACTCTCTGTTACTACAACGTCTAATAATTGTTGTAGGTCTGTTGAATTATCCGCCACCAATACTGTGTCATCTGCATAGCGTATATTATTTATATTATAACCTCCAACTAGTATTCCTGGCATCTCTTTGATCTCTCTCATTATTACTTCGCTATACAGGGAGAAAAGATCTGGTGACAAGACACACCCTTGTCGTACTCCTAGCTTTATCTGTTCGTAACTACCCTCTTTATTTCCCATTTTAATTGCTGCTACTTGGTTCCAGTAAATATTCTTTATTATTCTTAAATCTTTTCCATCAGTGTTGATATCTTCCAACATTTTAATCAGTTCATCATGTTTTACTTTATCAAATGCCTTAGTATAATCTATGAAGCACAAATATATGTCCCTCTGTTTCTCTATTGACCTTTCTATTAGTGTCCGCAATCTATAAATTGCATTGTTTGTGCCCTTTCCTTCCACAAATCCATACTGTTCTTCACTAATTTCCATTTTTATTTTCTTTTTGGTTCTTCTCATTATGATTTTGAGTAGAAGCTTAGTGATATGGTTTATAAGGTTAATTGTACGAAAATCTTCACAATCAATTGCTCCTGGTCTTTTTGGTATAGCTATAAATACAGATTTCAGCATATCACTGGGTAAATATCCACTGCTGTAAATATCATTCAACATTTTGGTTAATATATCTACTCCAAATTCTCCCAATACTTCTAATTCTTCTATTGTGATTTCATCTGGCCCAGCTGTTTTTCCTTTCTTCATACGTTTCATAGCGTCAGCGACTTCTTCTTTCAGAATAGGTGGACCTTCTAAGTTACTATCTTCTGTTAATTCTGCCCTTTCTCCTTCATATAATTCTCTTATATACTCATTCCACCTCTTCATTATAGCATCTTCCTCTAATATTATCTTTCCTGTTTTTGATTTCAAACACCCTGTATTTATTCTTATTTTTTTTCCTGTAAGCTCACTGATTTGTCTGTGCATATTTTTTGAATCTTTAATGGAATTTAATTCAATTTTTTTGCATTGCTCGTTTAACCAACTTTCTTTAGCCTTCCCACATTTATCTTTTATTTCTTTATTTATCTTAGCGTATTCTTGTTTGTCATTTTTATACTGTTTTCTTTTGTCCATCAGGTTTAAGATATCTTCATTCATCCATTTTTTCTTAGCTTATTTGCCTCTCTCTGGTAATACATCTTTGCTAGTTTGATGAATGGAGTCCCTTAACATTTCCCATTGTTCATCTATACTCTGTATTTTAGTTATTGCATTGTACCTATTTTTCACAGTCACTCTGTATTGTTCTTGCATTTCTTTATCTATTTTTAGAACCTCTTTATTAAATCTCATGTTCTTAACCATTTTTTTCCCTCTCTTTAATCTTACTTTTATTTGTCCACATAGTGGTACATGATCACTATTACAGTCAGCACCAGGCATTGTCTTTACATTAATTAAAGAATTTCTAAATCTTTTATTAATTAGTATGTAGTCAATTTGGTTGCGTATTTTCTTATCAGGGCTTATCCATGTGTACAGTCGTCTTTTATGGTGTTTAAACCATGTGTTTCCAATTATCATATCATTGATATTTGCCCATTCTATTAGCTTTTCCCCTCTTTCATTTCTTGTACCTAAACCATAATTCCCCACTACATCCTCCATTTTTCCCTTTCCTACTTTTGCATTAAAATCACCAAGTATTATCTTTATTTCTTGTGATCCAATTTGAGCCATCGCCATTTCTATTTCGTCGTAAAAGTGTTGTATTTCTTCATCACTACTGCTTGCTGTTGGTGCATATACTTGTAAAATATTTATGTCTATTGGTTTGCCTTTGATTTTTACCATAATAACTCTATCTGAAATACACCAGTATCCATTAATTGACTTGGCTGTTTTTTCGTCTAATATTATTCCTACACCTTTTTCATGTGTATCCCCTCCAGAATAAATTATTGTGTGATTGTCAGCTATAATTTTGCCCGATCCCTTCCATCTCATCTCACTAACGCCTAGTATATTCATTTTCATGCTATCCATCTCTCTTAGAACATTGGTCAACTTTCCTAGCTCATTTAATGTCCTAACATTCCATGTTCCTACTCTAAATTTATTTATTTTAGTTAAGATTTTGCCATCAGTAGCTGGATGACGGTCTGGTGTCACCTGTGGCTCATGACTGTCCCTACCGGACGAGGATGCCCTAAGACAGCCATTAACGTCCTTCACTAACTTTGATTTATGTTTTGCCATGAAGTCTTGGGAAGATAATGTGGTGGTTTCCCCTTGCCTTCCACATTCACATGGTGGTCTTTTTACCTCTGCTTTTGACAGCCATTTCCGACTGCAAGGACAAGTGAGTGCGCTGCTCTGCTCAGCTGCAGAGTTGTCCACTTATTCCGGTGGATACTCGGTCCCCAGAGCTGTGTTAGCCACACCGTAGTGTGTTTCCATCCTCTACCGCGTGGAGGTGCAGTTGGGATTTTCCCTTCATAAAGTTATGGTCTCTGACCAAAACTCTCCAGTACTTTTAGAGGATTTTACAGTACTGTATTTAAATTTAAATAATTAAGTGCTGCAGCGCAGCTTAGAAAAAAAGTACTCCTTACTTAACTGTAACACCTTACAAGTTTACAGACGGGTCTAAAAACTGGCTTTCAAAATTATTTTTAGTCATGTAAAAAATGCTGAAATATTATGCAAGTACACAGATACATTACTGCTACACATGACACTTGTATTATGTTTAATGTTAGTACTTAAATTACCAGTTCTAATTGTAAAAAAATACAGGTCCGCTATAGTTTATTGTATGGGCGCCGCAATCTTCAATTTTGTGTATGACGCCATAGCCATATGACGGCAATGGCCATGTCACTAAATATTTTGTCCTAAACGTCTGCAAACACCTGCAATGTTGAAACTTTTCATATTTATGTAAAATTGAACGGGGGAGTCAAATATGCAAGAAAAAATGAATTAATCTTTCATAATCAGGAGTTATAAGACAAATTACCTTATTAATCGTGAAAAGAACCAAATAAGATCCAGATCTCCCCCGATGTGTCTCCACCTTGCCGTGGTGGGGGAGCTTGAGTGTCCCGTTGACCCCATGTGCTTGCCGATGGGTGAAAACTACATATCGGACAGCGTATGGGATAGGGACCAGACTAAGAGAGACACAACCTGCTGCTCTGCAGGAGACTGAGGATAGCAGTCAAAAGTTTAAATCAGGCGCATGAAGGCAGTTCTTGTTTCGGACAATACTCTAAGGCTCTCTGTCGAGGGTTTAGGCTGAACGCCTCTAAGCCACAGACCCTTGGATCTGAGAGTCGGGCCGATATCCACCTACCGAAAAATTGGAATCAAGATACTGAGCAAGCTACATGCCCAGTTCTGACACTTGTTTGAAGGCTCTCAGCTGAGGGATATGTTGGATCCCCGGATGAGATGGCCTGGCCGTTTCTCACTGACTGCTGCACGAAGGTAAGGTGCTGAGCCGGCAGCACATGTAGCCTACCTCGTGAGCGAGTACAAAAAGTCAGTAAAATGCCCCAGTCGAAGGAAATGGTTACGAAAACTGTCTGTATCTAACTCATAGAGAGTGTAGATAAAAGTGGAGAAACGTCTCAATAACGCGAAATGGAACACACGGCGAGCGAACCTATTGCGTGGTCCAAAGTCAAAAGCAAAAGCTTACCGAGTGGATGTCGCCCGCAGTCTGACCGCCCCTGGAGCTCACTTGAGCGACCAGTGGCAAGCGAGATGCCCAATACATGGAAGTGAGGAACTAAAGCAGCCATGAGCAGGACGTGGCAACTCCTCGGGTGAGCCCAGACTCGGAGCAATATGTGCCGGCTCTGCAATTATGGAAGTCTCCTTGGATAGCGAGGGACTGCCCATTGTCTGCCCCTGCCTTCCCTTGAGGGCCGACCGCGATGTCGTTGGTCGTTCTATCTTGACCAGCTGAGATGTGGGCGACATCACAACAGTCTAACGTGCCTCGAAATCAGAGGAAGGTTAACCTCATTAAAAAATGCCCGCCGGAAGTCGGAAGTGTCGTCCTATGGGTGGCAAACTAAAAATTGACACTACGCAATTACGTCCGAGTGAAATGTCTCGTCCGAATGTCTTTCGTGCTAGGAACAGCTCTGACTACCTAGTTTCCGAATGCCGCTCTTGTTCGGAACAGCTCTGACTAGGTAGTTTCCCGAATGTCCGCCGTGCCTGGAACAGCTCTGATGGGTACAGGGACAAGCACATGTCCGAAAACTCGCTTAGTGGAAACCAACCGCAGAGCTGACTGGTTTGTGCAGGAACGGCCCAGGGCGAGCGAAACGCCCAATATATTGAAGTGAGGAATTAAAACAGCCATGAGCAGGACGTGACGATTCCCTCGGTAAACCCAGCACCAGAGCGTTATGTGCCGGCTCTGCAATTATGGAAGCCACCCAGGATGGCGGAAAATGCTATGGACTGTCCCTGCCTTCACTTGAGGGATGACCGTGTAGTCTTCGACTGTTCCAACTTGACCAGCTGAGATGTGGACGGTACCACAAAAGTGAGAGTCTCCCAGGATTGCTAACCTGGTCAAAAATGCACGCTAAAAGTCGGATGTGTTGGCCTGAGGGTTTCGACCCGAGGGTGCCTAACCAGACACACCGCAATCACATCTGAAAAAATCACTCCGGATGAACGCAAAGAAGAGAGAAGAAGATCCAGATAAATCAGTTTTTTCGCCTCAGTACAAGTTCCCGCCTAGCAGAACAGCCAATGCTGAATATATTAGAATAACTTCCCCTTTAATCGTACCACACTGCTTTCGTTTTTTTTTGTCTTATAGCAGTACATGTCCAACCGGAAGTGATCGTTCGAGGACGCAGGAAAAAGTTCGCGAAAGTACAAAAAAAGAAAGTGAAGAGCTAAAAAAAAGGGCGATAATTCTGAAATTGCTAATAATAGAAACTATTAACCATTACGAACTAAAATATCATATAGAATTAAGAAACTGGAATTATGTGAATAAAGTGTGCTCTATGGATCTGTGCAAGCTGCCGACTGCCGGGGAGCGCATCCCAGAGGCAGAGGAATTATAGCGTATCGGAATCGATGAATCCAATTGATGTCTTTGTTTAATGTGAATTTTAATTGCCATATAAACTATCGCCCCTGAATCAGCATAGTTTCATCGCTAAACTTGCTCAAATTGTGGTTGAAGAACAGATTTTCTGCGAAGATGTGACTTTGTGAATTGGAAACCCACGAGTCATGACGGTCGCCGCACATCGATTGCACTACACTTTTCAACACACAAAACGTGTGATTTGACCTACTAAAGTTAAAGAGAACACAAGTTTAAAGATTATTAATAATTCATTTGTATACTTGTACTATTTTGTAATCATTTAACATGACGGAACATATTTTTGAAGTCAGTTTTCATATGACCATTTGAGACAATCTCGCACGCACACACACTCGCTGAAGGAGGTAATCAGACACACTAGAGAGTTCCACTTACGGGTGAATAGTATGAGAAATCGCAACTCGTCTCACATTCACAAAATTGTGAATATCTTCACTTAGACGTAAGACGTGCAGGCACCATTGTGGTACCATTAGATTTTGAATTTCAAGGCCTATCTACTGTGGTGGTCTCATTAGTAATACTCATATTAAAATTGTCATAGGACTGCCTAATATATGGTTGCTATGTGACGTAGTTCATTTAAAAATAAACAACCCACAGTAATAGTAATCTAATAGAAAGCAAAATTGAATGTTCTTAGCTCCCAATTTACTGGGCTGTGATCAGAACTGCTCACTTGCTCAGATTCCCTTTTTTTTTTTTTTTTTGCACTTACTGGTTGTAGATCACGATATTATTATTATGACATAATTTTACACACAAATCTGGATATCTCAGGCTTAGAATCAACATACAGACTTGAATGAGGTACCGTTGGAAAGTATTTTTCAGGTCCTATTCAGCTGTCCAGATTTAATCAATAACAAACCAATTTTTAAAATGTCATCAAAGTACCTAAGTTTCATAAGTAAATACTAACTTTAAAATAATAATAATTAATATTGACTAAAATTGCTACTTTAACTTACCATCCATTGGCCATTTCACAAAATAAAATTTATAATTTACAAAATGAATGATCATATGATGTAATAAAATATTCAACATTACCGTTCATTACGAAACTGAGAGTGTGTACTGTTTTAGTCCAACATTCAACATAAACATGCCGCCAGGCATGCAATGAAATACCTGGGGATACGATTTGATCGAAGCCTTGCTTAAACTGAGCACACAGACCAGGTGATAACAGCAGCCAAGCGGGGTTTGGCTTCCATGATGGTAATGGCGGCGGGAAACTGTGAGCAGCGCCATCTATGTCTTCTATACGAGGTTCTGGTCCTTTCTGGTTTTGAGTGTTGTTTAGTGTTGTTGTTTGTCCATCAAGAATGATGATGACCATTCATTTCATCCAGTGGGGTTGAAAGTATGGAGCCGTGGGTTCTAAGATGGCTGATAAGGCCTATTTTGGCTCGAAATGTTCTTTAACAATGAGGACAAAGAATGCATTAGGGTTTACAGCAGGGGTTTTTCTGTCCTGCCTTTTCTTCACAGCTCTTGCAGTCCTGGTTGCCTCACACATGACTGCTTCCCTTACGTAATGATGTACACCACGAATTTCGGTCTGTAGCAACAGTCTCCCAGGTGTCACGATGAATTCCAAAAGCATTCAGTGAGATTTTCAGAGTGTTTTTAAAGCGTTTCCTCTGGCCGCCGTCTTGGGAACGTTTACCACAACGCAGCTCGCAGTAAAAAAAAAAATTCGTTTAAGGAGCCTGTGATCTGGCATTCGAGTCAAGTGACCAGCCCAGCGAATCTGATTCTTCATCAGTATAGTGTGGATACTGGGCATGGACGCTCTTTCTAGGGCTTCAGTGTCTGGGATCTTGTCTTGCCATTTAATCTTCAGTAGCTTCCTTAGGCAGACTGTGGAGGTTTTTAGTACCCTATGGGCAGAGTAACTTGCTTGCGTTCACTGGCTGTGAACTCCAGCGTGAAGTCCTGTATGTAGGATGAAGACATCCTGTTGTTCAACATCATTATGATGTCATACCGGACTGAGGTTTGCGTGAGTATCCGTTGTCCCATGTCTGGCTTACTAGTGTGCAGATTGGTGGATCCTCGCCGTGCAGGCAGACACTCTCCGACCTCGGAGGAATCAGCGATCCTACTGAGTTTAGCCAGAATCCCGAAGGGACCTGTTGCCCAGGACGCTCAGCGAGGACGCGTCAATAGGTCTTGGCCAGTATAGAACCCAGCCCTGGTGCCTTGGAAACACCTCTGTGTCCCAGCAGAGTAACTAACAACGATTGCCTGAAAGAGGCTAATTAAACTAGAGTAGAATATTATATACAACAATAAGAAAGAGACAAACAGCTTTCTTTGGTCACGTGATGAGAAGAGAGGCACTGGAGAATATCGTGACAACTGGAAAGATCGAAGGGAAGAGAGGCAGAGGCAGACCAAGAGAAATGATGCTGGACGAATCGAGACTGTGGCATGGGGGAATATCATCAGCAGAGTGGATCCAGAACAATTTTCTCATGCTGTCTTGATCTATCTCTCATTCCCCAATTTTTTTTTCCGGTTATCACAACATGTTCTAGTTATTGTCTTTTCATAATGAGCCAAACAATGTCACTTATAATTATAATCAACTGTCTCTTTCTGGTGTTTGTGATAATTTCTCTTTGCGACTCAGACTTCCTCAAAATGTCCAGATTGCTCACTTTGGCTGTCCGGTGAATCTTCGCACTTCTTCTATTTTCTATCTCCAAGGATTCTGGGGATTTTTTTCGCATGATTACTAATTTAATTGTCCAGGACTCGCAGCCGTATGTTAAAACAGGTTCTATGTAACATGCAAGAACTCTTTTTCTAACTTCTAATGACGTGGACTTATTGCATAAAATGTTCCCCATGTAATAAAATGCAGTTTTTTTTTTTTTATTGTCCCATCTCTGTGATTCATCGTCCATCGAATGTGCCCGAGATATCTGAATGTATGCACTTAAGCCAAAATAACCTCATTTACTTTAATTGTACATTTAGACACAATCGGTTTCTTTGATATCACCATGATTTCTGTCTTTCTTTTATTCAAGTCATTACCCATTGTTTCAATTTCTAAAATCACTGTATCTATCATATCCCGTTGTTCCTTCTGATTTGTTGCTATCAAGACCGTATCCTTAGCGTAACGTTAGTTATTATTTATTTGTTTTCCACTAACCACTATCCTATACAACCTGAAATAGGGGAAGAACAATGTGGGTTTGTAGAAGGAAAGGGTACAGTAAATGCTGTGTATATGCTGCGATCAGATATTAACGTGCTATAGAAGTAAACAAGGATATACATCTTTGCTTTATTGACTACACAAAGGCTTTTGATAGAGTTAGACATGTCAAAATGGTGGATACTACAAATTGATGGGAAAGACGTTAGACTTATAAAAAACATATTGGAAACAACAAGCTGCCATAAGGATTGATAATGAAGTGGGGCAATAGTTTAATTTTAGTTTAGTTTAGTCGATGGATCAACATCACGGCACACGGGTGAAACCCATAAGTGCTCCGTTCTCCTCCTAACTCAAACCTGAGTCTGGATAAACTCAGCTCAGTGCACGAACTCCGTAGCACCGGCGAGGATCCTGAAATACTTTGGGTAGATTTTTAAATGGAAATTTTGCCCTGGCAGCGCCGTTAGGCTACTCTTTTTCGATTTCCAACTGCCAAGGGATTTTTTACGTGCGCAACAATACACGCAGGCGTCCGATCTCACTACCCAGAGACCAGGGGGAATTTATTACTAGAAGCCCACGAGAAAAGATCCCGGCATCACCGGGGCTTGAACCCGGGACCTCCAGCACTCGAGGCGGACACCATACCTCGAGACCACGCAGCCCCCTAGTGGGACAATATCAGCCTATTAAGAGAGGTGTTAGGCAGGGGTGTGTAATGTCTCCAGATCTGTTTTCCCTATACAGTGAAAATATTTTCAGAAATGTAGAAGACATAAATGGAATCAGCATTGGAGGACGAATCATAAATAACATTAGATATGCAGATTATACAGTATTGATTGCAGACAATGCACAAGATCTACAACAATTAGTAGACGCGGTTGTTGTACACAGTGAGCAGCTGGGGTTGGAATTAAATTGTAAGAAGACACAGGTTATGGTCGTCACTAGGAAGAACGAAATACCACAATGTACATATACAAGTAAATGGGACTATTCTTCAACAAGTGAATCGGTACAATTATCTCGGAACAGTCATAACATCTGATGGGAGATGCCTTAAAGAGATTATAACAAGAATCGCCATGGCGAAAGTAGCCTTTAGCAAGATGAAAAACATTCTGACCAATAAAAAGATGTCAATTGAAACGAGAAAAAGAGTGTTGAGGGGATACATAGAGTCTGTTCTTTTGTATGGATGTGAAACTTGGACAATGTGCAGTCAAGCTGAAAAACATCTGATGGCAGCAGAAATGTGGTTTCTGAGGAAAATGCAAAGAATACCATGGACAGATAGAAAAACCAATGACCAATTACTACAGGAGACAAATGAAAATCGAAACTGATTAGAGAAATTAGACGTAGACAGCCAAACGTTTTTGGACATGTTATGAGAAGAAATGGGTTAGAGAACATAGTGACAACTGGCAAGATCGAGGGGAACAGACCAAGAGGAAGACCCAGAGGGAAATACCTGGATGCCTTGGCCACATGGCATGGACGAGACAGGAACACTGAGCTGATCTACGACTCTGGTGATCGAGTGATGTGGCGAGTCATGACCGCCCACGCTTTCTGGCATGGCACATGATTGATTGATTGAACCACTATCTCTAGGATATTTTCTATAAATCCCATTATATGTTCACTGTACAATGAGAACAGGTCTTACAGGTTTCACTTCTCATGCTGTATCAATGTTTTCTAAACACTGGTATATTTGTGTGTTACGTGAAATAACGTCAATGTGCACACAAGGTCAAGCCATCACATTCACACGTATGCATTTGCTGTTTACTTTTCGGCTTACATCATAATTTTCAAGTTACAAATCCTCGTCTCCTTAAATGGGGCTTGTGTAGTCCAAAGCCATTTTCCCCCCTTCTGCGTATGTTGGACGCTCTTGCAGCCAAGAGTGGCCCGGCCTGTTTTGTCGTGTACTAAGTCTTGTGTTTTCTTCGCTCCGTTCTTTTACACCCAGGAGACCTCCCCTTTCTCTATTTCCTGTTGAGTTTACTGTTTTATATTGATCTACTTGTATATGCATGAATACAGGTGAATACAGGTGATATACGTGAAAGTTTCCTCAACGTTATTTAAGGCTGCTTTCTCCTCTCTTCCCCCCCCCCCCCCCCCACCACAGGGATACAGTTGTGCGACATGAGGGACACTTCTGTATGATAATTATCTCCCAAGACACTATTTAGGCTGCGTTTGACAAATTGTAAAAATACGAATCCACTTTGAGGTATCACGAACCTATTACCAATGGATCGGCAGGCGAGCAGCTACCCACAACGCCACTGCTTCTGGATCCCAATGTTATCAGTCGCATACCTCCACGTCACATACTGATAAATATATAATACAGTCGCTTACCTCCACATCACATACTGATAAATATATAATACAGTCGCTTACCTCCACATCACATACTGATAAATATAATACTGTCGCTTACCTCCACATCACATACTGATACATATATAATACTGTCGCTTACCTCCACATCACATACTGATAAATATATAATACAGTCGCATACCTCCACGTCACATACTGATAAATATATAATACAGTCGCATACCTCCACGTCACATACTGATAAATATATAATACAGTCGCATACCTCCACGTCACATACTGATAAATATATAATACAGTCGCATACCTCCACGTCACATACTGATAAATATATAATACAGTCGCATACCTCCACGTCACATACTGATAAATATATAATACAGTCGCATACCTCCACGTCACATACTGATAAATATATAATACAGTCAGCATACCTCCACGTCACATACTGATAAATATATAATACAGTCGCATACCTCCACGTCACATACTGATAAATATATAATACAGTCGCATACCTCCACGTCACATACTGATAAATATATAATACAGTCGCATACCTCCACGTCACATACTGATAAATATATAATACAGTCGCATACCTCCACGTCACATACTGATAAATATATAATACAGTCACATACCTCCACGTCACATACTGATAAATATATAATACAGTCACATACCTCCACGTCACATGCTGATAAATATATAATACAGTCACATACCTCCACGTCACATACTGATAAATATATAATACAGTCGCATACCTCCACGTCACATACTGATAAATATATAATACTAGTCGCATACCTCCACGTCACATACTGATAAATATATATATAGTCATATATCAGTCACATACTGATATAATATATAATACAGTCGCATACCTCCACGTCACATACTGATAAATATATAATACAGTCACATACCTCCACGTCACATACTGATAAATATATAATACAGTCGCATACCTCCACGTCACATACTGATAAATATATAATACAGTCGCATACCTCCACGTCACATACTGATAAATATATAATACAGTCACATACCTCCACGTAACATGCTGATAAATATATAATACAGTCACATACCTCCACGTCACATACTGATAAATATATAATATAGTCATATACCTCCACGTCACATACTGATAAATATATAATACAGTCACATACCTCAACGTAACATGCTGATAAATATATAATACAGTCGCATACACGCACGTCACATACTGATAAATATATAATACAGTCACATACCTCCACGTCACATGCTGATAAATATATAATACAGTCACATACCTCCACGTCACATACTGATACATATATAATACAGTCGCATACCTCCACGTCACATGCTGATAAATATATAATACAGTCGCTTACCTCCACATCACATACGGATAAATATATAATACAGTCGCTTACCTCCACGTCACATACTGATAAATATATAATACAGTCGCTTACCTCCACATCACATACTGATAAATATAATACTGTCGCTTACCTCCACATCACATACTGATAAATATATAATACTGTCGCTTACCTCCACGTCACATGCTGATAAATATATAATACAGTCGCATACCTCCACGTCACATACTGATAAATATATAATACAGTCGCATACCTTCACGTCACATACTGATAAATATATAATACAGTCACATACCTCCACGTCACATGCTGATAAATATATACTACAGTCACATACCTCCACGTCACATGCTGATAAATATATAATACAGTCACATACCTCCACGTCACATGCTGATAAATATATACTACAGTCACATACCTCCACGTCACATGCTGATACATATATAATACAGTCGCATACCTCCACGTCACATGCTGATAAATATATACTACAGTCACATACCTCCACGTCACATACTGATACATATATAATACAGTCGCATACCTCCACGTCACATGCTGATACATATATAATACAGTCACATACCTCCACGTCACATACTGATAAATATATAATACAGTTGCATACCTCCACGTCACATGCTGATAAATATATAATACAGTCACATACCTCCACGTCACATACTGATAAATATATAATACAGTCGCATACCTCCACGTCACATACTGATAAATATATAATACTGTCGCTAACCTCCACGTCACATACTGATATATATATATATATATATATATATATATATATATATATATATATATATATATATATATATATATATATATATATATATATATATATATATATAATACAGTCGCATACCTCCACGTCACATACTGATAAATATATAATACAGTCACATACTTCCACGTCACATACTGATAAATATATAATACAGTCACATACCTCCACGTCACATACTGATAAATACATAATACAGTCGCATACTTGCACGTCACATACTGATAAATATATAATACAGTCACATACCTCCACGTAACATGCTGATAAATATATAATAAAGTCACATACCTCCACGTCACATACTGATAAATATATAATACAGTCGCTTACCTCCACGTCACATACTGATAAATATATAATACAGTCGCATACCTCCACGTCACATACTGATAAATATATAATACAGTCACATACCTCCACGTAACATGCTGATAAATATATAATACAGTCACATACCTCCACGTCACATACTGATAAATATATAATACAGTCGCATACCTCCACGTCACATACTGATAAATATATAATACAGTCGCATACCTCCACGTAACATGCTGATAGATATATAATACAGTCACATACCTCCACGTCACATACTGATAAATATATAATACAGTCGCATACCCGCACGTCACATACTGATAAATATATAATACAGTGGCATACCTCCACATCACATACTGATAAATATATAATACAGTCACATACCTCCACGTCACATACTGATAAATATATAATACAGTCGCATACCCGCACGTCACATACTGATAAATATATAATACAGTCACATACCTCCACGTCACATACTGATAAATATATAATACAGTCACATACCTCCACGTAACATGCTGATAAATATATAATACAGTCGCATACCTCCACGTCACATACTGATAAATATATAATACAGTCACATACCTCCACGTAACATGCTGATAAATATATAATACAGTCACATACCTCCACGTAACATGCTGATAAATATATAATACAGTCACATACCTCCACGTCACATACTGATAAATATATAATACAGTCACATACCTCCACGTAACATGCTGATAAATATATAATACAATCACATACCTCCACGTCACATACTGATAAATATATAATACAGTCACATACCTCCACGTAACATGCTGATAAATATATAATACAGTCACATACCTCCACGTAACATGCTGATAAATATATAATACAGTCGCATTCCTCCACGTCACATACTGATAAATATATAATACAGTCACATACCTCCACGTAACATGCTGATAAATATATAATACAGTCGCATACCCGCACGTCACATACTGATAAATATATAATACAGTCACATACCTCCACGTCACATGCTGATAAATATATAATACAGTCACATACCTCCTTGTCACATACTGATACATATATAATACAGTCGCATACCTCCACGTCACATGCTGATAAATATATAATACAGTCACATACCTCCACGTCACATACTGATAAATATATAATACAGTCGCATACCTCCACGTCACATACTGATAAATATATAATACAGTCACATACCCCCACGTCACATACTGATAAATATATAATACAGTCACATACCTCCACGTCACATACTGATAAATACATAATACAGTCGCATACCTGCACGTCACATACTGATAAATATATAATACAGTCACATACCTCCACGTAACATGCTGATAAATATATAATACAGTCACATACCTCCACATCACATACTGATAAATATATAATACAGTCGCATACCTCCACGTCACATACTGATAAATATATAATACAGTCGCATACCTCCACGTATGGTGGGATATTACATCGTTATAGACACATTAACGATATTACATCGTTATAGACACATTAACGATATATAATACAGTCGCATACCTCCACGTCACATACTGATAAATATATAATACAGTCGCATACCTCCACGTCACATACTGATAAATATATAATACAGTCACATACCTCCACGTCACATACTAATAAATATATAATACAGTCGCATACCTCCACGTAACATGCTGATAAATATATAATACAGTCGCATACCTCCACGTAACATGCTGATAGATATATAATACAGTCACATACTGTAGCCAGTCGTCCCTAGGGGGAAAGTGGAGTCAACAGGCACACTGTTTAAAATCCTTTTCCTTATTGTGGGCCTCTGCCGGACCTTTGTCTACATACCCCCTGTAAATCTTAGGTACCCTGTCCCTCTCTTTCCTCTTCTTCTTCTTACCACTAAACAATACCCTTCATATTGTTTCAGAACATACCCACACAAGACTGTATTTTAACAAATGATAAAATAAAACATTTAATACAGAAATTGTCACGTGTGTGTGTGTGCACTGTTTGCGTGTGGAAATATGTAGTATTTTCTATGGTGTATGCGAGAATAGATTAGTGAGCTCAGGATCGTTCTTCATCATGTTAGGCCATGCCACATCACACCACAGTAAGTTCAGAACAGGTCTCACCGAATGAAGCCTCAATCCGGACAATGGTTGACTTCTTGGAGTTAATCATATATATAGTCTGGGTGACTGTTCTCCACTACTGAATATAGTATACCAAAGTCCACAAGTTCAGAACCCCCGATGTATTTAATGTGTCTATAACGATCCTGGAACCTAGGAATCTCGGCACTTCTCTCACACGACTCCCCAAGAAACAAACTGATGATGTCTGTTCGAGTAAGTTCCTCCTGTATGTTTGTACAAGTTTACTGAACAGGTTTCCTCACCATTATGCCTTCTCTATATAATAATGTTATTGTCCTGAGCAGTAATCACCATTATACCTTCTCTATATAATAATGTTATTGTTCTGAGAATTCATCACTGTTAATATGAACCCGCCTTTTCAGTACCTCAGTCACTGCCAACCAGCACTTTTTATGTTAAACACTCTGGGCTTTGATGAGGCCATGATTGGTGGAACGGTGTCCCATTGCCGACACCATTTAACATAACTTCACTCAGTGTGACTGCTATTTTTCCTCCTCTCCCAGCTGTCCTTAATTTCTCCGGTACAGTAAAATATCACTCAGTGTGACTGGCTTTGTCTACCCTCGTAGTAATACTTCCTTTCTTTTATACCGTTGAACCTGTAGAGAATAGAACATTCTGTGAGAGAAAAACCCTATTCCAATCCACTATATGTGATTGTAGGCCAAAGGCCACTTCAGACATGTATCCTAGTTAATCTAGAACTACCCTCTGGCATCAAGGCAGAGTCGTTCGTCACATTTGGGTGGTAAGGAAAAAGAAAGACCAAACGGACAAACACAGGAGCCCCAGTAGGCCTCACTACCGGAATATCCCACCATTTACATTTCCCCTATTCCCCCAGCCATCCCATTACACTGGTCTTACCCTGCCGAGTGAAATGATATATAACTCTACCTCTTTTAAGCTAGGCATCAGCCAGCTGCGGCCGACGCTCTCAGATTACGTTCTCACAACTCACTATCACTAAGTTCCAGTCATAACTCTATTTATAAATAAACTACCTTATGCTAGTGTTCCGAGTTTGAATTCACAATTCACAACATGAAAAACACTGTCCCTTGTTTCCAGACAACATGTGGACACTGTGAATCCATTCTCCATTCGAATTGGAACACACAAACACTCCCGTTATCTGTAATTCGTAAACAGACTGAACACAGATTCCGTCAACTCCCCCCAACTAAAATGTTGTACGAGTGACGTCACTCACGTGACCGGACTTCAATCAAGAAAGCACCGCCTCCCCCTTCTCCATTCTGCTGAGATCCGGGCAAACAGAATGCCGAATTCCGTTGATGCCGGGCAAATTAACCTGCCGCCAATTGTCTTTGATTGGGGGACTTCTCAGGGAATCCCGGTCGTGTTTGAAACTGGGAACATATTTCCCGACATCAAATAGTTGTGGCGCCTAGCGATAGCGGCTTTCAGGCCTTTCATCAATCTGGATCGAAATCCTTCAGTATTATGTGACATAGGCCCCCTCTTAAGAGAGTTGACCGCATCAACTCTTACTCACTGGAGGTTCGATCCAGATGATCCACAACAATCCACTCATCAAACGCATGTTCAGTTTCTGGGAGTTGGCTCAGCACATCAATTGTTGATAGCCTGCCTGTATCCTCAAAGGTATTGCCTCCCCTGCAATTAGACGATCTCACTGATAGCCTATATCCTCATAATGCTATGCATTAGTGTTGGCGTATCGCTCCTGTACGTTCAGTCGGCCAACTTCCGACTTGCGTAAGCGATGGCTCACAATACAGACGGATCGTTCCATCCTGACTGTGGCATTGTCTCCATATCCGCCTGGTTTCCTCAAGTTTTGCATCCTGGGATTTGTGGTATCGTCCTCGTTGGACAGAATCGTCTTCCCCAAAGCTCCTGGATTTCTGCTTCCAAGACCATCTCGGTCGATGTTTGATCCGGTCAGCCAATCCTTGGTTGGAGTCTCGGGTATTTCGCGCCGTTCCCGACGTTACCCACCCCTTCTGAACTGGGTTACTAGCGAATGGTTCACTATTGGCCTCTTCCTGACGTGTGATTTCCCTCCTCTCTTCGGCTGGAAAATCTGACCTACCTCGTACGTTCCCATAGGCCTTCCTATGTAGTACTTGGGATCTCTGGTCCCCGTCTGGACCTGTAACCTTTTTCCCAATGGCTGCCATTACCATAAGGTGAGGGGATTTGATATCGGATCTCTCCTCATACTTCTGCAGGAGATGCCTAGGAAGACTGTTCAGTTCTCCCCCGATCCGAATTTCGTAGGTGTTCCGGGACACAACCTTTACCACAGGATAAGGTCCATGCCATCCTGCTTGCATCATGTTGGTCTCTGCTGGTCCCCACACTACTACTTTTTCTCCCACCTTAAGAGCTCCTTTACTCTTCGTCCGATTTTTGGGTGGTGCTTTCTGGCACTCTGGGCAAGACTTAACCAACCGGCGTACATCACCAGTCATTCCTGGCCAGCAATAATGGCCGGAAATCTGCTGCAACGTCTCTCTGACACCCATATGTCGAGTTCCGGATATCTGACTACCGGATATGGTATGCCCGCTCTGAAGAATGTGAGGACGGTGGGCTTCTGGGACCACCAACTGCTCATGCAGTTTGTCTCCCCTTCCAGCTCTCCGATAGAGTAGTCGATTCCTCAGAAAGTACTGCCCCCGTTCTGATGGGTCAGCACTTTTTTGCAGCTTCTTGTAACAAGGACGCAACGTTGTGTCCTTCCTCTGGGCAGTATGCAATTCCCCAGGCACTGGGTTGTGGAATAGCGTGTCTGCCCTCTTTTCCTTCCCTTGAGATCCAGTGGCTGATGTTCCCCGGTGAGCAGGTTGTTTGGGCATCCCCAAGAACACGTATTTCGTACCAAGGATCACGGGAAATAGGGAATCCGATAACACAGCTGCTGGAATGATACCTGTGACGTACCTGGATTTAATCTCCACCTTGGCGATTGGCAGCGTCATGGCAACAGCACTCCTCATTGCAGGCTGTATCTCAATAGTCTCCCCTGTGAGTTGGTCTGGGCGTACCAAGCTGGCATCAATCACAGCTTCCCCGTCCAAACCAGAATCATAGAGACAGGTAACCTGCTGGCCGTTGACTTCAATCCGTTCGACCACAGGTGGCCTCTCTTGGTCCAGAGTTCCTTCAACAACCTCGACCTTTTCAGTGGCAACCACCTTTGGAGCCACGCGGCAGGCTGCGAAGTGAGATCTTTTCGATTTCGATTTGCAGTCTTTTGTGTTGTGAGAGGGTGACTTGCAGATCGAACACCACTTCTCAGACCACTGTCGTTTCGGTTGAGAGTTGGGTGGGCTCTGTCTCCCATCCTTTGTCTTCTCTGGACTCTTCTCTGAGTGTTCTGCATAAGGTTCAACTTTCTTTGTTTCTGAGCCCTTGAATTTCTTTCGGTCATGTTTCTCCTGACCTTTGTTGGTTGGTGTACAGGTTTCTTCCGCCTCCCCATGGACTTCAACGAATCTTTCCGCCAGCTTATTCACCACATCAAGCCGTTCCGCCCCTTGTTCTCCCAAGAATGTCTTCAGAGGTTCTGACATTTGCTGTCGCATCTGGTCGACAATCATGAGCTCTTCCAGACTCTCATAGTCATGCTTGAACCCTGCCAAATCCATCCATTTTTGGAGGTAGGATTTCAGGCGCAAACTGTAGGCGGTGAATAGCTCTCCTGGCTCTCGTTTCGCTGCTCGAAACTTCTTCCTATATGTACTTGATGTGATCTCGTAATGTTTCAGCAAAGCGGCTTTCAATTCGTCGTAATTGTTCTCGTGTCCTGGCGGCAGGCGAGAATAGACCTCGTAACCGGTTCCAAGCAATCCCTGGGATAGCTTGAGATTCCATTTTTCTCGGTCCAGACCCATAGCAACGGACATGGCCTCGAAGCGTTGAAGGTACTGGTCAATCTTCTCTTTGCCCTGATCATAGACCGCTAGAGGAAACTTCATAGCATGGTAACTATGTCCACCTGCTGAAGTTGAGCCTGGGACTGAGGAACCTCCAACTGCACCCTCAGTTTCCCCATTAGATTGTCTCTTCAACTCAAGTTCCCTCATCCTGTACTCGTGCTCCCTTTTCTGAGCCCCCTGCTCTGCTTCCCGTTTCCTAGCAGCTTCCTCCACTTCCAGTTTCTTGGCTGCCTGCTCAGCTTCAAGTTCCATCCTTCTAGTGGCTTGCTCAGCTTCAAGTTTCTTGGCTGCCTGCTCAGCTTCAAGTTCCATTTTCTTGGCTGCCTGCTCAGCTTCAAGTTCCATCCTTCTAGTGGCTTGCTCAGCTTCTATCCTCTTAGTTTCTAACTCCATCTTCCTCAATTCCAATTCAGCCTTCCGATCGTCTCTTTTTGCTTGACGATACTCTCTCTCCACTTCCTGTATGTAATCCGTTAAAGCTGAACCAGACAAACCCATTCCTTCCCCCTTTTCCCTTAGTTCTACAGTGGTTAATTTAGGGGTGGCCATATTTCAAAGAGGTAAGTCAGCAGGTTGAGTCTAAAACCCCCAAGCAATATAGATAATTAATATCTAAAATTAATCTATATATAAGACACCACACAGTACACCACAACACAATCTCTCAACGACAAGAGTAGACTAGGACCAAGACCTATGTAGACTTGTAAAGTGTGAACAGGAAAGTTATGTGCCTTAACACCTATCCACATTCACTATAACTTGATCTTTAACTGTCCGGCCCTACCTCTATCACGGTAATGTCACCCACAATAATGTAATATCACCAACATTAAGGTAATGTCACCTTCCCGTGTGACGTGCCCATGTAAATGTCGCTATCCTTAATGTGATATCACCATCCCGCGCGAGCCCCCATAAATGTAGCCAGTCGTCCCTAGGGGGAAAGTGGAGTCAACAGGCACACTGTTTAAAATCCTTTTCCTTATTGTGGGCCTCTGCCGGACCTTTGTCTACATACCCCCTGTAAATCTTAGGTACCCTATCCCTCTCTTTCCTCTTCTTCTTCTTACCACTAAACAATACCCTTCATATTGTTTCAGAACATACCCACACAAGACTGTATTTTAACAAATGATAAAATAAAACATTTAATACAGAAATTGTCACGTGTGTGTGTGCACTGTTTGCGTGTGGAAATATGTAGTATTTTCTATGGTGTATGCGAGAATAGATTAGTGAGCTCAGGATCGTTCTTCATCATGTTAGGCCATGCCACATCACACCACAGTAAGTTCAGAACAGGTCTCACCGAATGAAGCCTCAATCCGGACAATGGTTGACTTCTTGGAGTTAATCATATATATAGTCTGGGTGACTGTTCTCCACTACTGAATATAGTATACCAAAGTCCACAAGTTCAGAACCCCCGATGTATTTAATGTGTCTATAACGATCCTGGAACCTAGGAATCTCGGCACTTCTCTCACACGACTCCCCAAGAAACAAACTGATGATGTCTGTTCGAGTAAGTTCCTCCTGTATGTTTGTACAAGTTTACTGAACAGGTTTCCTCACCATTATGCCTTCTCTATATAATAATGTTATTGTCCTGAGCAGTAATCACCATTATACCTTCTCTATATAATAATGTTATTGTTCTGAGAATTCATCACTGTTAATATGAACCCGCCTTTTCAGTACCTCAGTCACTGCCAACCAGCCCTTTTTATGTTAAACACTCTGGGCTTTGATGAGGCCATGATTGGTGGAACGGTGTCCCATTGCCGACACCATTTAACATAACTTCACTCAGTGTGACTGCTATTTTTCCTCCTCTCCCAGCTGTCCTTAATTTCTCCGGTACAGTAAAATATCACTCAGTGTGACTGGCTTTGTCTACCCTCGTAGTAATACTTCCTTTCTTTTATACCGTTGAACCTGTAGAGAATAGAACATTCTGTGAGAGAAAAACCCTATTCCAATCCACTATATGTGATTGTAGGCCAAAGGCCACTTCAGACATGTATCCTAGTTAATCTAGAACTACCCTCTGGCATCAAGGCAGAGTCGTTCGTCACATTTGGGTGGTAAGGAAAAGGAAAGACCAAACGGACAAACACAGGAGCCCCAGTAGGCCTCACTACCGGAATATCCCACCATTTACATTTCCCCTATTCCCCCAGCCATCCCATTACACTGGTCTTACCCTGCCGAGTGAAATGATATATAACTCTACCTCTTTTAAGCTAGGCATCAGCCAGCTGCGGCCGACGCTCTCAGATTACGTTCTCACAACTCACTATCACTAAGTTCCAGTCATAACTCTATTTATAAATAAACTACCTTATGCTAGTGTTCCGAGTTTAAATTCACAATTCACAACATGAAAAACACTGTCCCTTGTTTCCAGACAACATGTGGACACTGTGAATCCATTCTCCATTCGAATTGGAACACACAAACACTCCCGTTATCTGTAATTCGTAAACAGACTGAACACAGATTCCGTCAACTCCCCCCAACTAAAATGTTGTACGAGTGACGTCACTCACGTGACCGGACTTCAATCAAGAAAGCACCGCCTCCCCCTTCTCCATTCTGCTGAGATCCGGGCAAACAGAATGCCGAATTCCTTTGATGCCGGGCAAATTAACCTGCCGCCAATTGTCTTTGATTGGGGGACTTCTCAGGGAATCCCGGTCGTGTTTGAAACTGGGAACATATTTCCCGACATCAAATAGTTGTGGCGCCTAGCGATAGCGGCTTTCAGGCCTTTCATCAATCTGGATCGAATTCCTTCAGTATTATGTGACACATACCTCCACGTCACATACTGATAAATATATAATACAGTCGCATACCCGCACGTCACATACTGATAAATATATAATACAGTGGCATACCTTCACATCACATACTGATAAATATATAATACAGTCACATACCTCCACGGCACATACTGATAAATATATAATACAGTCGCATACCCGCACGTCACATACTGATAAATATATAATACAGTCACATACCACCACGTCACATACTGATAAATATATAATACAGTCGCATACCCGCACATCACATGCTGGTAAATATATAATACAGTCACACACCTCCACGTCACAAACTGATAAATATATAATACAGTCGCATACCTCCACGTCGCATACTGATAAATATATAATACAGTCGCATAACCCCACGTCACATGCTGATAAATATATAATACAGTCACATACCTCCACGTCGCATACTGATAAATATATAATACAGTCGCATACCCGCACGTCACATGCTGATAAATATATAATACAGTCGCATAACCCCACGTCACATGCTGATAAATATATAATACAGTCGCATAACCCCACGTCACATGCTGATAAATATATAATACAGTCGCATACCTCCACGTCGCATACCTCCACATCACATACTGATAAATATATAAAGCAGTAACTCAGCAATTGTATTCCCCAACCCCAGTTCACTTATGCTCTATCAGCTGTAATAGTTGTCCCTGTGTTACCGAGGCCCATAAAGGAAGCAAAGAACAATAGCACTGTAACCTGCCATGCATGTCGTAGGAGGCGACTGATGAGGAGGCGACTGATGAGGGTTGGTGTCATACTGGGCTACCTGACCCCAGGAAAACTGTCAATGTAAACACCAAGAAATAAATGAGTTTACAGAGGACTTGACGAGAGTTGGATGGGAGGCCGTGCTTGGGGTCTAATTCAAACCATTTCAGATCCTAAGCTCGTCAAAGATGTCCGTGCCAATGGTGTAACAGTTAGAACCTTTCGCTGATAATGGCATGGGCGTGGTCATACAAAGGTTTGGTGCCAATTCTCGTCGTTCGCTACGGGAGGACAAGACTGGCCACCTACACCTGCGTGCACCCAGGCCTACACAAATGTGATTGTCCTGTCACTTCACGTACAAACTGCAAGTTCCTGGTATGGGATATTTTAGTTTTTGTTTTTTTTAATTCATCATTCAAAATATAAATAATAATACAACATACAATAAATTTGTATACTTAGTTAGTTAGTCGAGGTGCCAACCTCACGGCAACGGGTCGTCCCCATTATGCTCCATTCTTGTGAACATCACACAAAATGCTCCCCACTGCCCAATGTGAACAGTGGAATAGACAGGAGTCTCGGCAATCCAACAAGCCCGCACAGGTACACTGTGCATAATGCCGCCGCCAGAATGTCAACACAAAATTCATCCATAAAAACAGCAGTTCATAGTCAATGGACTCGGCAGTCGCCAGAAAGACCGCACTGACCTGGGTTTTCTCACATGGCTCGGTCTTTTACCGCAGGGCGACCCGCCGAAAGTGTCGCATAAAGCACGAACTCTGCAGCTTCAGCGCCGACTTCCTGAAAAATGCACTCGTGAACCGAAGAGGCAAATCAGTCAATTTAGCAACAGCCGGTAGCCATTGTACCGAACATGCAGGTCACAGGACAGATGTAAAAGCATTCCCCGCGAATTTCACAGCTCACAGTGTCGCCAACACACTCACTCAGTAACAGGGCGACGGAACCATGCACTACCAGTCCAACATGAGGAAAATAAATTTGTATTTCGAAATAAAACAAAACTGACAGTAACATGTAGAAAAAAAAATGATGTTTATGTTTGTAAACTTTTACTTTATTTAAATGTGAAAAGGGTTATTGTGGAAGCTGGTTTTGTGAAACTTGGTTCGGCTACACTATTTTTAGATCTGCACTGTGACATAAAAGACGGTCTCCCCTCTAGTTTTGCTTACACTACGGTTAAGATTGTATTTTTCATTTTAGATATATCTAGAGAAACGACCTTTTCCTATGTTTATATAGATATTCACGTATATTAGGCAAGGAGTTAGTCTCCTGTAAACCTAGTATAAACCCGATGTCGGGTGACTCTTTTTGCCTCTTCGCCATAATTCAGAAGAGCTTCAAAGTAGGCCCGGTACGGATACGAATTTTCACTCGGTGAAATAAGAGTGTCGTTCACAGACACGTCTACTTGAGAAAACAAACTATGCAAACAATAATTTATGGGACCGACTTCGGTGGTGGTTGGTATGTCGTCACCGTTGGGAAGTTTTACTTTGGCTCTCATGTGCAGGAAAGTATTAAACATATCTATATAATCTTCTCCCACACCAGAGATGGAGAACTCGATGGGTGCCCCATTGGCTAACGTGGCCAACGGATATACTTTTAGGAACTGTCCCTCTTCTACGGCCGTCTGGGTAGGAGGTACGCTAAACAGATCCAGAATGTAGACACACGACTTGGGATGTATTAACCCCATTATGAGGAAATATCTGAATGTCCCCCCAGGTGTTGGTGGTTCTTATGAGCCGATTTTTTTCTGCTAGCTGGTTGTATTCTTTTACTGGGCTTACAGGGCGGGCGGCTTGTTTTCGTTTCCTAACGCCTCTACCTGATTGGCTGATATGTTGAGCAGTGCATTGGAGCAAGCGTTGACCGGCGTCCCTGGCGTGTTCTTTGAAGGACTGGCCGACATTCCGGCCAGCTAGGGCATCTTGAGCCAACTGCAAATCTGTACCCAACCCTTCCCGCAATAGGGATTTACCACCAGTCTTCAATCAAGAAAGAATTGTGCGACTAAGACCACTATAGAAACTACCAATTCCATGACCTCGCTGACTCCGACCACCCACGAAAACGGGTAGACCGCTGCCGGCTTGATTTCAGAAATATTCCTCGTATAGTTTGGGGTTGCATAGGATTGGGACGTGTCTAACAATGGCTAATCCAGATCAAAACGTTTGGTTGTTCGAAAATGCAGCTTCACTACCGATGTCCCACCTGTGAACGGGATAGATTTCCCCCGTTTGTCGGTTATAAGAAGCTCAATCTTGTCAAAGGAGAACCGACTGAGTGGTTTATCATACATCCTAAATACAGAGGTGGTGGATTTGTCTAGGACAGGCAGAGTCCGTAGTAATGGCACCATCACATCGCCGACAACACGCGAGGTGACAATGTCGGAATAGACGAAGATATTTTTCGTGCCCTGGTCCAAATCTACTTCACCCACGCCAGAAAGAACGGGTTCAGTCTCACTGATGCGGGTCGAGGGGAATTGTAAAATATCCGCCAACTTATCACTAAGTCTAATTTCAGCACCCTGTTCGTATAGTTGGAAATGAGACTTATTCAAGATTTTGTTATATAAGAATGCCATTCGATTATGTTCGTGTAAGGCATTGTCGAGCCGCGACCACTGCAGGTCGTTGATAAATTTCTCACCTTCGACGAGCAACCTATTCAATTCATCGATAAATGTCTCTGGTGTTTTGTGCAGACCTGGGTTCAGCGTAATTTTCATTGGTCGATCATCTAGACCCGGTTGTGGAATGTACTTCAGCCACACCTGATCCTCCAAAACATTAATATAGGTATTTTCTTCTTCTTCTTCTTCGTTCATCCGGAGTTTTTTTTTCGGATGTGATTGCGTTGTGCCTGTTTACAGCAGAGCTGCGTTCTTGCGCCGTTAGGCCGACACATCCGACTTCTGCGGGCATTTGTTGACCGGGTTAACCTTCCCGGGGGTTTCTTAGGACGTTTGACTCTCACTGTTGTGGTGTTATCCCCCATCCTAGCTGGCCCATATAGAACAGCCAAAGATTCTGGTCAGCCCTCAAGGGAAGGCAGGGGCAGACCATGGGCATTCCCCGCCATCCAAGGAGGCTTCCATACTTGCAGAGCCGATACATAGCGCTCTGATACTGGGCTCACCCAAGGAATCGTCACGTCCTGCACATGGCTGCTTAGCCTCACTTCCGTATATTGGGCCTTCCGTTCACCATAGGCTGTTCTTCCGGAAACCAGAAGTATGCAGTCTGCAGATGACATCCACACAGTGAGCTTTCGATTCGGACTTTCCATGTAATGGATTTGCTATCCAAGCAATATTCCATTTCGTGCCACTAGGACACTTTTCCACCTTTTTATGAAGCTCACACAGTGGGCTTTTGATTCGGACTTTCCACGTAATGGATTTGCTATCCAAGCAATATTCCATTTCATGCCACTAGGACACTTTTCCACCTTTTATGAAGCCCACACAATGGGCTTTTGATTCGGACTTTCCACGTAATGGATTTGCTATCCAAGCAATATTCCATTTGGTGCCACTAGGACACTTTTCCACCTTTTATGAAGCCCACACAGCGAGCTTTCTATTTGGACTTTCCACATAATGGATTTGCTATCCAAGCAATATTCCATTTCATGCCTCTGGATCTTCATGCACCTTTAAATGTCAACCTGTATGTAGTTTAAGTAAGCTGCGGTCAACTTTAGCTTGTTGATATCTCCATAGAGCTTGTCCTCAAATGAAGCAGGTGTGGGCCAAAATATCTTTCTCTGTTCTGCATACGTTGGGCAATCCTGCAGCAAATGTTTTGCTGTCATTTTTCCAGTTCTACAATTACATTCATCGGTATCTCCTATCTTTAGTTTATTGAACAAGTGGTATTTCAGCCTGTTATGTCCTGTGCGGAGTCTGAAGATTGCTACTTGTTCTCTTCGGTCGAGTTTGTAATATGCATCATCCTTCTGATGGCCTGGATGCTCTGATTCCCATTTGGTTCTATAAGTGCTTTTTATCAACCTCTTTGCCTCATTATAGGTTATGTCTATGTCAGGCTGTGGTAGTCGTCCGCCCTCTTTTGCCAGTCTGTCAGCCTCTTCGTTTCCAGGTATACGGCAATGTGATGGGATCCACTGTATTACAACTTTTTTGGATTTCTGGCATAGACCATGGAGTGCTGCTCTTAGGTCAGTTAGTTCTGTGCTGTTATTGCTCTTCAGTATTGAGACAGCTGACTTTGCATCTGTGAAGATAGCTATATGCTTCTCTTTATTTTCCTTCATCAGGAGCATTTCTGCTGCAGTTTTCAGAGCCTCTACCTCCGCTTTGAAGTTACTTGAAAATTTTCCAGTTGCCATTGAATGTGTTTTTTTTCACTCCATTTTTTAAATTTAGGAGAATTCCTCCTCCTCCATTCTCTATTGAATTTTTGGCTGATCCATCTGTATATGCATGGGTCCAATTCCTGCTTGGGTAATGTTCTTTTATGTAGTTTAGGGTTATTTCTCTTCTTTCGGTTTCATGCTGAGTGTTCTTTTTCTCAATACCAGGAATGTTTTCTATCATCTCAGGCAGTTGCTGCTGTCTCCAAGCTGGGAACTTGTGTGCATTGTGTATGGGCTTGACTGTTGATATGTTAAGTATAGGATCTGCCCTAATCCTTCGTTTTGCAGTTTCTACAAAGTTGCTACGCTTCAGTCTTCCCTTTCCAAAACCATTAAATCTGTTGTACATAGGGTGGTCTGTCAATCTTCTAAATTTTTCTGCTTGTTGCTGGGCTCTGCTATCTCTTCTATCCTGCATTGGTTGTAAACAAGTGATCTTTTGTAGTTCATTAATAGGCGTTGTCTTCAGGCTTCCAGTTATGATTCGCATTCCTTGGTTTTGGACTCTACTTATTTTGTTAAAGTTTGACTTAGCTGCTGTTGCCCAAGCTGCAATGCCATATTCCAGTACTGGCCTCACCCGTCCAGTATATAACTTCTTGAGAACTTTCTCATCTGCTCCCCACGTTGTACCAGCAAGCTTTTTCATGATTGCCATTCTCTGCCTTGCTCTTGTTCGATTTTTCTCAACCTGTGTTTTCCATGTCAGGCGACGATCAAAGGTGACTCCTAGATAGTTTGGATTTTCTTCATGGCGCAATATTTTTCCATTCAATACCAGCTTAGGTTGCTGAGTTTTATTTGAGAGGGAGAACACTGTGCATGTTGTTTTCTCCTCACTTATCTTCACTAGCCATGATTTTGACCAGTCCTCTAGCGCTAATAAGGCTTGCTGTATTCTGCTGTTAGCTGTACTAATATATTCTTCAGATGTCCATATGGCTAGGTCATCTGCAAAGGAGGATGTGTGTACTCTGGCTGGAAACTTTTCTGTGATGTCATTTATATATGCTAGGAATAATGTTGGTGAAAGAACTCCTCCTTGGGGGACACCTTGCTCCAGCAGCATCATTTTGCTTGTTTGTCCTTGTACTTTTGTCCTGGCAGTTCTGTTCTCAAGGTAGTGGCTGATCCATTTATTCATTTTTCCACAAACATGCATGTTTTGCAGTTTTACTTTCAGTCCTTCCTTCCATACTTTATCAAATGCTTTTTCTAAATCTATCCAGACTGCTAGTGTGTGCTTTTTCTCTTGGAAGGCATCCTCTATTTCCTGAGCTATATAGGTTATTTGATCTTCAGTGGATCTGTACTTTCTGAATCCTGCTTGGTGTGGTGTTAAGAGTTTGTTTTCTTCCAGATGCCATGTTAGCCTGCCATTGATAATGCGTTCCATTAATTTTCCTACACAGCTAAGTAGACTGATAGGTCGATAACCATTTGGTTCTTCCAGGTCTTTTCCTTTCTTTGGGACTGGTATTAGTATAGCTTCCTTCCATGCCTGTGGGACTATTCCTCTCTTCCAGCTGTTATTTAGGACTGCTAGTAGTTTCTTCTTTGCCTTGGTGCCTAGTCCTATTAGCATTTCATTTGTGATTCCATCCTTTCCTGGTGATTTCTTCTTTTTTAGGGTATTCATTGCCTGTTCCATTTCTCCCATTGTTAGATTTGCCATCATATATTCTGCTGCTGTCTCTGCATTTCTATGATGTATCTGTTTGTCTTTGATTTATAATAGTGTGACATTACAGGTTAGGCACGTGATCGTACAGGACACAAGTCTTCGCGTTGTTAGAAACATACTTTATTAGCCGAATCGTTCTATTCAGCCCACATGATGGAGACTCCCTGCTTGGTGTTGACATCTCTTCTCGCTGGCCCCCAAGTGACGTGTGTGTTTTCCTAGATACACTTCTTCATTCGTGCACACACGTTCACTATGGTTTTCCCCCTAGTCAAGGAATGCGCAGCATTCCTTAACTCTTTACTCCTAACCTAATTCCCTCACTGTTACAATGCCTCCCCTTCTTCAAAGAGAATTTTTCCTTGAAAAAATCTCAACCCCAACTTTTAATTAGTTAACTTTACATCTCTATTCTACAATAACAACAATTCCATATATTTCCTAACTCAATTCTCCTATCTCCTCATAGCCAATTGCTAACCAGAGATAATAATATCGAAACTCTCTACAAAACTCGTTATAAAGTTCTCTAGAAAACTTTCTACAAAACTCTCCATAAAATTCCCCACAATACAAAAGTCTCCATAAGCAAACCGCTTTTAACTTTAAAATGTCCCTCTAAATTATGATTGACAAAACTGAAGATATTCCCCTTATCCTTTATTTCCCCCTTATTCACATTCTCACACTCTCAGTATTCTAGGATAGACAGAAAAAAATAGCTATATTAGATTTGGGTAGGTGCGCACCTGAAAATAATAAAAGTAAGGAAAAAGTAAGAAAGTAAGAAGTAATCACCTTTCTCTTCCCATACATTCTCAAAACTTTATCAAAAAATAAAGTTTCAAAATTTATCTTCAGTTTCCGTCAATAATAATTGTTATTATCAAAAAAATATGTTAATCCAAAACTGCTAGCCTTTGTATTATTCAGCTCATCAATTTCCCGTTTACCATTCCTTCAACAACAAAAAAACTTCCTAACTATTATTATACTGTTAAGTACAGTCTTCTTCTTCCAATATGCAGTTATTTAAATGCCAAAACTCAACCTGGCATTCCCCCCCCATATTCTCCCATTAAACGCTGTTCAACCCAGCTCCTATTATAAACCTTGTATATACATTGCATACCCCACATGTAATAACAACATACCCCTCCATTACTACATATAGAGTCACTTCACTAACCACTACTTTAATTCATCTTCTAACTGAACTTCAAAGTAATAATCATTTTAAACACACTTAAGGTAACTCAATCAAACCAAAACATCGTAAAAATAACCATCTAAGATAACTTATTTTTCACATTTCATAAAACACAATTGAAGTCCCAACAATTGAGCAAACCATTTCAATCCCCACACATTAATCAATGTACACATACATTATAAATTTCCAGACCATATTCTGAGTACCCAATAATAATTTTCCGACGTGTCCAACTTCTTCTTCTATCCGCCATCTGCAGAACCTTGTATCACTCTATTCATCTATCTCTTCTCCATTTCTTTAATAACCTCAAATTTTTTTCTATAATTGCAATATCTACATCAATGTCGCTATCCTCTCGAGGAGAGCTATCTTCTTTCATATCAGCTTCTTCATCAGTTTCTGACTTTTCATCCATCTCTTGTTCCCCATCTGTATATCCATTACTAGCAACCGCTAATCTCTTCCTTTCTAAATCCAATCTAATTTTCCTGTCTTGCCGTCTCAACAAATTTTCAAATAGTGGCATCTCTTCCTCACTCGAAGAATTCGCTCTAAGTTTCCTTTGCCTCTTAATTTCTTTTTCTTTCTGTCTATCTAACTTTCTTTTTACTGCCTGTCTTGTATTCATAAATGGAGGTTCAATATTTTCCCTGACTGACTCTTCACTAATATAATCGTCATACACGTTATTTTCCTCTGTCATGACTGTTTTTGGTACCGTTTCTTCTTGTTCAGCTGTAGTAGATGCTGTTGTTACTTGTTTTCCATTCTCTATAGGTATTGGATATACCGATTGTCTGACAATCTGTCCACCTGACAATATTTCTTCGGAACAATAATTATTATTATTATTCTCTGCATTCCTTTCCTCATTATCCCGCCTTAAGTGTTCTACATGTGAACGTGCAACATGCCCTGAAATTTGATTCTTAATAGTATACGACACTGGACCTTTTTTTTCTAAAATATAGTATCCCGGGACCCAATTAGCATCAAACTTAGAGTTTTTTCTATGTTTTTTATAATATACCCTATCACCTACGTTAAACTCTTGTAAGTGTGCATTTTTATTTGCGTATTTCTTCTGTCTTTCTCTAGCCTTAATTATATTATTTCTTAAACGTACATGTGCTTTATGCATCTCTTGCAACCTTGTTTCTTGAAAATCTTCCCCCAGATATTTTCTCCTAGGCTTTAATAAATTATCAATTGGCAATATTGGTTCTCTTCCATGTACTAAGTAAAATGGTGAGAAACCTGTTCCTTCATTTTCGTGTGTACGTATCGCCGCTAATGCTATCCCCAAATAAAGATCCCAATCCATATCGTGTTCTTCTACATTTTTCGCTAGAATATTGTATAGTGTTCTGTGTTGTCTCTCATTTTTAGCATTAGAAGTTGGTCTGTAATATGAAGTCCTAATGTGTTTTATATTCCAATCTTTTACCAATTTCTCAAACTTTTTATTTACAAACTCTTTCCCATTGTCTGTAAGTATTATTTGTGGACACCCAAACCTTGGTATAAATTCTTGTAAAAGCATATTTATAACTGAATCAGCACTCTTGTCTGGAATTGGATACACTTCTGGCCAAAGACTATATGAATCAACTATATGTAGTAGGTATACATTTCCCGATAATGTTTTTGGATGAGGACCTGAAATATCCAAACTTACTTTCTGCATTGGAAATTGAGGAATATCGGTATCTTGTAAAGGACATTTAATTATCTTCATGTTTCTTAACCTACACTTTTCACATGCTTCAACATATTCATATACGCTTTTGAATAAATTCGGCCAATAATATTTACTGCTAATAGCCTTCACTAACTTATCTCGTCCAAAATGACCATTATTATCGTGGTATGCCTTTAAGACTTCTTGTTCTAAATGTTTCGGAATATATTTTCTTACTCCTTCACCTTTTTCACTGATATAATATAATTGATTGTCTTCTTGTAACTCTACAAACTTTCTTTTAAAACTATTTTCCCCTGTTTCTTTCAATTTCTTTTTTATCTGTACTACTTTTGGATCTAATTCTTGTTCTGTTTTCATATCAAACTGTTCTAAATGTGGGTCTTCTGTTCTAGATTCCGACTCTTGCTCCGATGGTAAACTCTCAAATTCTTCCCTATTTATTATGGCAGAATCTAATATATTTACTTGCCAGTTTCGATCGTCTACCTCTGGTTCAACTTCATCTTCCGTGTTTCCTGATGACTGTGGGTACGGGATTCTAGACAAAAGATCGGCGCACGTATTATGTTTCCCTGACACATATTCAACCTTAGCATTGTACCCTTGTAAATTCAATGCCCACGTTTGTATTTTCCTATTTTGTATTGGTGCTTCTAATATCGACTTTAATGGCATGTGGTCAGTTCTAATAATGAAATTGGCGTTATGTAAGTAGTAATTTAATTTTTGCAGCGCGTAGTGTATAGCATATGCTTCCTTCTCAATAATCGGCCATTTGCGTTGAGTTCTGCTGAGTTTATGCGACAAGAAATAGATTGGTCTTTCATTTTTAACCCCTGGTATTCCAGATTCTTCTCCTTCATATGGTTGAACCAAACATGCTCCTATTGCGTTGTCTGAAGCATCTGTGTATAGTATTAGATGTTTATTCAGGTCTGGATGTGTCAATAATGGTACCACCGTTAAGCTATCTTTTAAAAGTTCAAACGCTTTTTGACACTCATCATCCCACTTAAATCTAGCGTATTTTCCCGTTAAATTCGTAATAGGTATTGCTATCCTTGAAAAGGCTGGTACAAACCGCCTATAATACGCACACGTTCCTATAAAAGCCCGCACTTCCTTAACGTTAGTGGGAGGAGGTAACTCTTTAATAACCTTTATCTTTTCCTGGTCTGGTTTAATACCTTCCCTATTTATTATATAGCCTAAATATTTTGTTTCTGTCTTTAAAAACTGGCACTTACTAAGCTTTAATTTAACGTCATGCCTTCTTAATCTGTCAAATACTAGTCTAACATGTTTTAAATGATTCTCTACATCTCCTTTCGTAAAAATCAATACGTCATCAATATATGCTAGGGCAAAACTTTGCATACCGTCTAGTACTTCATTTATTAAGAACATATAGTGAGACGGTGCATTTTTCAGACCGAATGGCATACGTAAAAATTCGTACGAACCCATATGAGTACAAAAGGCACTTTTCTTTTGCGCGTCTACCGACATCGGAATACACCAAAATCCTGCCCTTGCGTCCAGCGTTGTGAAATATGTAGAGCCATTAAGCAGCCCCAAAATATCATCAATTACTGGCAGTGGGTACGCTACATTCTTAGTAATTTTATTTAACGCCCTGTAGTCACAACAGAACCTGTTCGAACCATCAGACTTGGCCACAATTACCACCGGAGATGACCATTCTGATTTTGATCTTGTTATTATGCCTGCTTTCAACATATCTTCTATTGCCTTTTCTACGACTTCTCTATTTCTTAATGGAGTTCTGTATGGTTTTAAACTAATTGGTGGATGATCTCCCGTGTCTATTTCCATCGTAACTGTTTGTGTCTTACCCAATTCTAAATCATTTATCGCAAACACATCTTGATTTTGCTTTATAAGTTGTTCTAACACTTCCTTATTTTCTGGCGAAGTTTTTAATTGTGCTAACAATTCTTTTTCTCTTGTTACTTTGTCTAGTGAATGTATTTGTGCTGTATTTCTTCTAGATGGATGGATCAATTCATCCATTCTAACGTTCCCTTTTCTTCTGTATCCGCGTCTATTATTACTTCTTTCATTAGAGGTTTCTGAATAACTTATGCCTGCCATATTTACTCTATCTGTTGCCAATATGTCACTAACGTTATGTTCTAGCTTAGCTATTACACATCCTCTGTATAATTTAATTTCTCTACCTGTGTTATTAATAACCATTACTGGAAATGTTAAACTTTTATCTAATTCTATTATTCCATCCGGAACTTCTAAACCTGGCTCATCAATTATTTCATTTTGCAATTCCGTGATTCTGACTATGTTTCCTGCTACATAATACGGGTTTCTCTTCAGTCTTGCTTGTATCAAATTAACTGACTGTGGTTTTAAATTCATGGTCGTTTTGACTCTAACTAGTGTCGACACATGCATATCTTCTTCTAGATCTACGTAAACATCTTGGAATTTTAATTTATGCAAATCAAATAAAAGTCTCACCCCATTTTTCAATAAAAAATCTCGTCCCAATATCATATTTCTATTTAAATCTTTAACCACATGGAACATATGCCTGACATTTATCCCTCCTAATTTCAAATTTATCATCGTTTGTCCTAACACTTCTAATTTTTGTCCCGTTACCGAATGAAGATTCTCCTGAATTCTAAATATTTTACAATTTTTTAACATTCGATATAAAAATGCTTCTTTAATCACGCTAACTTGTGCTCCCGAATCAACTAATGTTCTAACTTTATATTTTCCTATCTGTACTATACATGAGCTAGGATCTACCATATTTAATGACAATTGTTTTACCTCGGCTTGTTTTTTATTTCTAAATGTTCTATTATACTCATCCTTTGGGTTTTTAATATATTGATGCCCTTTTTGGATCTTATTATCTTCCCTCCTACTGCCGATCCTACTCAGTAAGCGGGATGCCAATTTCCCTGATTTCCTGATATTCTAAAATTTCTCTGTATTTCTCCAGAATTCCAATTTGCTGGTCTGCCATTTGCAATTCTATTCTGTATACTCGTCTGAACACCTCTACTATTTTGCGTATTCGATGGGCCACTTCTGTTACCACAAAAGCGAAAAATGTGCCCACGTTGGTGACATCCCCAACAAACCACATTCGAGTTATTTGTGTTACCTTCCATGTTTCTTACAGTATTTCTCACTTGTCCTCTTCTATCTTGATTATATACATTCTCGTTTCTTTGCACCATCTGTATTTCTCCTCGTCTTCCTCTCCATCCATGTCTATACTGTCCTATTTCCATAGGTTCTTCAATTCTATCTTCCGAACTACTACCTAACTCTCGTCCTACCCTTAACCTAAACCTCCTCCTCAAGCTTTCCTCTTGTATAGCGATATCTACCGCTTGTGACAATCTTGCAGGATTCTCTCTTAATAATTTAAATTTCAATCCATCTGACCTAATCCCATCAACAAAAATCCCTACTAACATCCGTTCCACTTCTTCTGCTCGTACATTCTGTCCTAAAAATGACTCTTCAGCTAAATTGATTAACCTGTCACTGTATAACTGAACACTTTCTGTGCTGTTTTGTCTAGTCTGTCGCAATACTGAGAATGCGTGTTGTGGATCAGTAATTTCAGCATATTTTCTTGCGAGATCATCTTTAAATTCTTCCCAGGTTTCACCTCCTGCTGCTTCTAACTTTCTTCTAATGTGGTCAGAAACTGGACTTGTACTTGTTCTGTATGCCAAATTCTTTTTCTCTCCATCTGTAGCGTTTACTAAATATGCATGTTTCTCAATAGAAATAATCCATTTCTTAAACTGATTTGCTTGACCACTAAATCTTTCAACATCAGTGCTTATATTTTGTTGTCTTAACACTGCATCCAACCTTGATATTGCCCCGCCAACTCCAGTCATTACCTGTGAAAAATCTTGGGATTCCATCCTAAAATTTATAATTATCAAGCAATATACAAATATTTCAAACAATATTAATTTCAAAACCTGCAACAATACATAATCTGTTAATTACTCTAATATTATCTAATTATCTTAACTAAAGCCTCCAATCGAAGATCCTGACGAAGAAATATTCCTGTTTCAATCCTGAATTCTGACACAAGAATTTAAATGACCTCCTGATTCAGAATTACCTACACCACATAAAAAAGGACTCTAATCAAGCTCGTTGAAATGAGCAGAACAACGAAGAGCCTCTGGATTTCTTTCCTTAATAATTCTTTCCAATTATTTCCTGACGTTGATTATGCTCGATATCAGGCTCGCAACAATACTGTTTGATTACTTGCTCGATTACTGTAGATTCCCTTCAAGTAAGGTCACCTTCACGCAAGCGACAACTGCTCACGACTTCAGCAAAAAAAAACTCACTTTCCAACAGCAATCTGTGATTTTCATATATATATTTCAGCGCAAACGTAATCCAGTCAACAACAATTGGACTTAAAGCTGACGCTATCCAGTCTCTTATTTTCATGTGGGACTCTCGCCATGGTCAGTTTAAATTACTTTATCCAAACCCCGAGTTGAGACAAGTTTCATTTATGCCTTCCTTTAATTGAAGTGACTGTAGAGAGTATTGCAGATCTTGATTTCATAATTATGGAATTTGCACCATAACCTTGACTTCACCTTCAACAGTCCCACAGGTTAAAACTCATAATTTGTACTGATTTTTGATGCAGAACAGCATTACTTGATCTCAATATAGCATTTTGCGTTGGTCAGTTCTCCAGTTAATTTCATAATTATGTAATAACATCAGTCTTTCAAAAAAAATAAGTTTATCAATCAAACCTTTTTTTAGCGCTGTCCTTGAAAATGGATCTCCTTCTTAACCAGGAATCCAGTGAAAACCCAGAACAGCTACCAACAGTCGGCTTTCATCTGTTGCGTTTCTCAATATTTACTTCTCCAGACACCCCAGACATAACCATCTTCTATGGCGGTACTCTTTCTCTCCGCGACCTCCCATGTTTCATAAATTCACGGCACCAAATCAACCTGTTATAATAGTGTGACATTACAGGTTAGGCACGTGATCGTACAGGACACAAGTCTTCGCGTTGTTAGAAACATACTTTATTAGCCGAATCGTTCTATTCAGCCCACATGATGGAGACTCCCTGCTTGGTGTTGACATCTCTTCTCGCTGGCCCCCAAGTGACGTGTGTGTTTTCCTAGATACACTTCTTCATTCGTGCACACACGTTCACTATGGTTTTCCCCCTAGTCAAGGAATGCGCAGCATTCCTTAACTCTTTACTCCTAACCTAATTCCCTCACTGTTACAATGCCTCCCCTTCTTCAAAGAGAATTTTTCCTTGAAAAAATCTCAACCCCAACTTTTAATTAGTTAACTTTACATCTCTATTCTACAATAACAACAATTCCATATATTTCCTAACTCAATTCTCCTATCTCCTCATAGCCAATTGCTAACCAGAGACAATAATATCGAAACTCTCTACAAAACTCGTTATAAAGTTCTCTAGAAAACTTTCTACAAAACTCTCCCTAAAATTTCCCCACAATACAAAAGTCTCCATAAGCAAACCGCTTTTAACTTTAAAATGTCCATCTAAATTATGATTGACAAAACTGAAGATATTCCCCCTTATCCTTTATTTCCCCCTTATTCACATTCTCACACTCTCAGTATTCTAGGATAGACAGAAAAAAATAGCTAGTTTAGATTTGTGTAGGTGCGCACCTGAAATTAATAAAAGTAAGGAAAAAGTAAGAAAGTAAGAAGTAATCACCTTTCTCTTCCCATACATTCTCAAAACTTTATCAAAAAATAAAGTTTCAAAATTTATCTTCAGTTTCCGTCAATAATAATTGTTATTATCAAAAAAATATGTTAATCCAAAACTGCTAGCCTTTGTATTATTCAGATCATCAATTTCCCGTTTACCATTCCTTCAACAACAAAAAACTTCCTAACTATTATTATACTGTTAAGTACAGTCTTCTTCTTCCAATATGCAGTTATTTAAATGCCAAAACTCAACCTGGCATTCCCCCCATATTCTCCCATTAAACGCTGTTCAACCCAGCTCCTATTATAAACCTTGTATATACATTGCATACCCCACATGTAATAACAACATACCCCTCCATTACTACATATAGAGTCACTTCACTAACCACTACTTTAATTCATCTTCTAACTGAACTTCAAAGTAATAATCATTTTAAACACACTTAGGGTAACTCAATCAAACCCAAAACATCGTAAAAATAACCATCTAAGTTAACTTATTTTTCACATTTCATAAAACACAATTGAAGTCCCAACAATTGAGCAAAGCATTTCAATCCCCTCATCATATTTATCCCCCCACATTAATCAATGTACACATACATTATAAATTTCAAGACCATATTCTGAGTACCCAATAATAATTTTCCGCTTTAGAAAAACTCCATCAAGTACCTTTGTAAACACAAAAATATCGTGTCCAACTTCTTCTTCTATCCGCCATCTGCAGAACCTTGTATCACTCTATTCATCTATCACTTCTCCATTTCTTTAATAACCTCAAATTTTTTTCTATAATTGCAATATCTACATCAATGTCGCTATCCTCTCGAGGAGAGCTATCTTCTTTCATATCAGCTTCTTCATCAGTTTCTGACTTTTCATCCATCTCTTGTTCCCCATCTGTATATCCATTACTAGCAACCGCTAATCTCTTCCTTTCTAAATCCAATCTAATTTTCCTGTCTTGCCGTCTCAACAAATTTTCAAATAGTGGCATCTCTTCCTCACTCGAAGAATTCTCTCTAAGTTTCCTTTGCCTCTTAATTTCTTTTTCTTTCTGTCTATCCAACTTTCTTTTTACTGCCTGTCTTGTATTCATAAATGGAGGTTCAATATTTTCCCTGACTGACTCTTCACTAATATAATCGTCATACACGTTATTTTCCTCTGTCATGACTGTTTTTGGTACCGTTTCTTCTTGTTCAGCTGTAGTAGATGCTGTTGTTACTTGTTTTCCATTCTCTATAGGTATTGGATATACCGATTGTCTGACAATCTGTCCACCTGACAATATTTCTTCGGAACAATAATTATTATTATTATTCTCTGCATTCCTTTCCTCATTATCCCGCCTTAAGTGTTCTACATGTGAACGTGCAACATGCCCTGAAATTTGATTCTTAATAGTATACGACACTGGACCTTTTTTTTCTAAAATATAGTATCCCGGGACCCAATGAGCATCAAACTTAGAGTTTTTTCTATGTTTTTTATAATATACCCTATCACCTACGTTAAACTCTTGTAAGTGTGCATTTTTATTTGCGTATTTCTTCTGTCTTTCTCTAGCCTTAATTATATTATTTCTTAAACGTACATGTGCTTTATGCATCTCTTGCAACCTTGTTTCTTGAAAATCTTCCCCCAGATATTTTCTCCTAGGCTTTAATAAATTATCAATTGGCAATATTGGTTCTCTTCCATGTACTAAGTAAAATGGTGAGAAACCTGTTCCTTCATTTTCGTGTGTACGTATCGCCGCTAATGCTATCCCCAAATAAAGATCCCAATCCATATCGTGTTCTTCTACATTTTTCGCTAGAATATTGTATAGTGTTCTGTGTTGTCTCTCATTTTTAGCATTAGAAGTTGGTCTGTAATATGAAGTCTTAATGTGTTTTATATTCCAATCTTTTACCAATTTCTCAAACTTTTTATTTACAAACTCTTTCCCATTGTCTGTAAGTATTATTTGTGGACACCCAAACCTTGGTATAAATTCTTGTAAAAGCATATTTATAACTGAATCAGCACTCTTGTCTGGAATTGGATACACTTCTGGCCAAAGACTATATGAATCAACTATATGTAGTAGGTATACATTTCCCGATAATGTTTTTGGATGAGGACCTGAAATATCCAAACTTACTTTCTGCATTGGAAATTGAGGAATATCGGTATCTTGTAAAGGACATTTAATTATCTTCATGTTTCTTAACCTACACTTTTCACATGCTTCAACATATTCATATACGCTTTTGAATAAATTCGGCCAATAATATTTACTGCTAATAGCCTTCACTAACTTATCTCGTCCAAAATGACCATTATTATCGTGGTATGCCTTTAAGACTTCTTGTTCTAAATGTTTCGGAATATATTTTCTTACTCCTTCACCTTTTTCACTGATATAATATAATTGATTGTCTTCTTGTAACTCTACAAACTTTCTTTTAAAACTATTTTCCCCTGTTTCTTTCAATTTCTTTTTTATCTGTACTACTTTTGGATCTAATTCTTGTTCTGTTTTCATATTAAATTGTGCTAAATGTGGGTCTTCTGTTCTAGATTCCGACTCTTGCTCCGATGGTAAACTCTCAAAATCTTCCCTATTTATTATGGCAGAATCTAATATATTTACTTGCCAGTTTCGATCGTCTACCTCTGGTTCAACTTCATCTTCCGTGTTTCCTGATGACTGTGGGTACGGGATTCTAGACAAAAGATCGGCGCACGTATTATGTTTCCCTGACACATATTCAACCTTAGCATTGTACCCTTGTAAATTCAATGCCCACGTTTGTATTTTCCTATTTTGTATTGGTGCTTCTAATATCGACTTTAATGGCATGTGGTCAGTTCTAATAATGAAATTGGCGTTATGTAAGTAGTAATTTAATTTTTGCAGCGCGTAGTGTATAGCATATGCTTCCTTTCTCAATAATCGGCCATTTGCTTTTGAGTCTTGCTGAGTTTATGCGACAAGAAATAGATTGGTCTTTCATTTTTAACCCCTGGTATTCCAGATTCTTCTCCTTCATATGGTTGAACTAAACATGCTCCTATTGCGTTGTCTGAAGCATCTGTGTATAGTATTAGCTGTTTATTCAGGTCTGGATGTGTCAATAATGGTACCACCGTTAAGCTATCTTTTAAAAGTTCAAACGCTTTTTGACACTCATCATCCCACTTAAATCTAGCGTATTTTCCCGTTAAATTCGTAATAGGTATTGCTATCCTTGAAAAGGCTGGTACAAACCTCCGATAATACGCACACGTTCCTATAAAAGCACGTACTTCCTTAACAGTTAGTAGGGAGGCAGGTAACTCTTTAATAACCTTTATCTTTTCCTGGTCTGGTTTAATACCTTCCCTATTTATTATATAGCCTAAATATTTTGTTTCTGTCTTTAAAAACTGGCACTTACTAAGCTTTAATTTAACGTCATGCCTTCTTAATCTGTCAAATACTAGTCTAACATGTTTTAAATGATTCTCTACATCTCCTTTCGTAAAAATCAATACGTCATCAATATATGCTAGGGCAAAACTTTGCATACCGTCTAGTACTTCATTTATTAAGAACATATAGTGAGATGGTGCATTTTTCAGACCGAATGGCATACGTAGAAATTCGTACGAACCCATATGAGTACAAAAGGCACTTTTCTTTTGCGCGTCTACCGACATCGGAATACACCAAAATCCTGCCCTTGCGTCCAGCGTTGTGAAATATGTAGAGCCATTAAGCAGCCCCAAAATATCATCAATTACTGGCAGTGGGTACGCTACATTCTTAGTAATTTTATTTAACGCCCTGTAGTCACAACAGAACCTGTTCGAACCATCAGACTTGGCCACAATTACCACCGGAGATGACCATTCTGATTTTGATCTTGTTATTATGCCTGCTTTCAACATATCTTCTATTGCCTTTTCTACGACTTCTCTATTTCTTAATGGAGTTCTGTATGGTTTTAAACTAATTGGTGGATGATCTCCCGTGTCTATTTCCATCGTAACTGTTTGTGTCTTACCCAATTCTAAATCATTTATCGCAAACACATCTTGATTTTGCTTTATAAGTTGTTCTAACACTTCCTTATTTTCTGGCGAAGTTTTTAATTGTGCTAACAATTCTTTTTCTCTTGTTACTTTGTCTAGTGAATGTATTTGTGCTGTATTTCTTCTATATGGATGGATCAATTCATCCATTCTAACGTTCCCTTTTCTTCTGTATCCGCGTCTATTATTACTTCTTTCATTAGAGGTTTCTGAATAACTTATGCCTGCCATATTTACCCTATCTGTTGCCAATATGTCACTAACGTTATGTTCTAGCTTAGCTATTACACATCCTCTGTATAATTTAATTTCTCTACCTGTGTTATTAATAACCATTACTGGAAATGTTAAACTTTTATCTAATTCTATTATTCCATCCGGAACTTCTAAACCTGGCTCATCAATTATTTCATTTTGCAATTCCGTGATTCTGACTATGTTTCCTGCTACATAATACGGGTTTCTCTTCAGTCTTGCTTGTATCAAATTAACTGACTGTGGTTTTAAATTCATGGTCGTTTTGACTCTAACTAGTGTCGACACATGCATATCTTCTTCTAGATCTACGTAAACATCTTGGAATTTTAATTTATGCAAATCAAATAAAAGTCTCACCCCATTTTTCAATAAAAAATCTCGTCCCAATATCATATTTCTATTTAAATCTTTAACCACATGGAACATATGCCTAACATTTATCCCTCCTAATTTCAAATTTATCATCGTTTGTCCTAACACTTCTAATTTTTGTCCCGTTACCGAATGAAGATTCTCCTGAATTCTAAATATTTTACAATTTTTTAACATTCGATATAAAAATGCTTCTTTAATCACGCTAACCTGTGCTCCCGAATCAACTAATGTTCTAACTTTATATTTTCCTATCTGTACTATACATGAGCTAGGATCTACCATATTTAATGACAATTGTTTTACCTCGGCTTGTTTTTTATTTCTAAATGTTCTACTTATACTCATCCTTTGGGTTTTTAATATATTGATGCCCTTTTTGGATCTTACTATCTTCCCTCCTACTGCCGATCCTATTCAGTAAGCGGGATGCCAATTTCCCTGATTTCCTGACCTTCTAAAATTTCTCTGTATTTCTCCAGAATTCCAATTTGCTGGTCTGCCATTTGCAATTCTATTCTGTATACTCGTCTGAACACCTCTACTATTTTGCGTATTCGATGGGCCACTTCTGTTACCACAAAAGCGAAAAATGTGCCCACGTTGGTGACATCCCCAACAAACCACATTCGAGTTATTTGTGTTACCTTCCATGTTTCTTACAGTATTTCTCACTTGTCCTCTTCTATCTTGATTATATACATTCTCGTTTCTTTGCTACCATCTGTATTTCTCCTCGTCTTCCTCTCCATCCATGTCTATACTGTCCTATTTCCATAGGTTCTTCAATTCTATCTTCCGAACTACTACCTAACTCTCGTCCTACCCTTAACTTAAACCTTCTCCTCAAGCTTTCCTCTTGTATAGCGATATCTACCGCTTGTGACAATCTTGCAGGATTCTCTCTTAATAATATAAATTTCAATCCATCTGACCTAATCCCATCAACAAAAATCCCTACTAACATCCGTTCCACTTCTTCTGCTCGTACATTCTGTCCTAAAAATGACTCTTCAGCTAAATTGATTAACCTGTCACTGTATAACTGAACACTTTCTGTGCTGTTTTGTCTAGTCTGTCGCAATACTGAGAATGCGTGTTGTGGATCAGTAATTTCAGCATATTTTCTTGCGAGATCATCTTTAAATTCTTCCCAGGTTTCACCTCCTGCTGCTTCTAACTTTCTTCTAATGTGGTCAGAAACTGGACTTGTACTTGTTCTGTATGCCAAATTCTTTTTCTCTCCATCTGTAGCGTTTACTAAATATGCATGTTTTTCAATAGAAATAATCCATTTCTTAAACTGATTTGCTTGACCACTAAATCTTTCAACATCAGTGCTTATATTTTGTTGTCCTTAACACTGCATCCAACCTTGATATTGCCCCGCCAACTCCAGTCAGTACCTGTGAAAAATCTTGGGATTCCATCCTAAAATTTATAATTATCAAGCAATATACAAATATTTCAAACAATATTAATTTCAAACTCAGCAACAATACATAATCTGTTAATTACTCTAATATTATCTAATTATCTTAACTAAAGCCTCCAATCGAAGATCCTGACGAAGAAATATTCCTGTTTCAATCCTGAATTCTGACACAAGAATTTAAATGACCTCCTGATTCAGAATTACCTACACCACATAAAAAAGGACTCTAATCAAGCTCGTTGAAATGAGCAGAACAACGAAGAGCCTCTGGATTTCTTTCCTTAATAATTCTTTCCAATTATTTCCTGACGTTGATTATGCTCGATATCAGGCTCGCAACAAGACTGTTTGATTACTTGCTCGATTACTGTAGATTCCCTTCAAGTAAGGTCACTGTCAGGATCTTCTATTAGGCTCGTTGGCTAACACATGTGAGACAGTACAGTATAACGTGATTCGACGTAAGACACAGCAACACAAGTTCTATGGATTTATTGCCACATTAAATACATAACGATAATTACAGCAATGTACAACATATAACTCACAACCACATTACAGCTCATAGGTCTGGCGCTCAAGATATCAGTCGTTCAGCTTACAACCACGGAGATTCACACAAACGCCTTGCTCTCGTCACACACGTCCGTTCAGAGTCCTGTCCCAGCTTGGTCTAAGCTATCACGCACACTGCCCACTGCCTCTGGTGGGGTCACGTGGCTTTGCGTGCGTCTGTCGTCAGCCTGACCGCTAGTCGCGTGTCAGGTAACAATCTCGCCAGCCGACAACTCTTGTCCGCCGGGTGCCGTAACGATGTTGCTGCGTAGCTAGGCTCTGACATTCTCCCCGGGTACCTCAATGAAAGATGCCATCTTTCATTCATGATGTATGTATATACTGGGGTAGTGTTAATTTCATGTCAGAGACTACTTTTTCCCAGTGTTATGCATGAAAATACATATAAGGCATAGAAATATATACAAAAAAAATGTAAGTTGCATTGAAATGACAAATGAAGTACAACTTTTAACACAATTCAGGTTTCATCCCCCTGATGCCTGGTTACCTTCATTGCAATAATACCCAGTCAGATCAGTAGCACCAGCTTCACGCATCTACCTCGCAGCTATTTGAAAAAAACGTAATAATATGATTGTTTTGCAACAACCATCTAGCCAGACTGAAATACGGCTTTGTATTTAGTCGTATTAAACACTTAAACTCTGCCCTCATTTGGTCAGGAGTTCTTATGTTGGTTTGCAATGTTGGCAGCTCTATGACATGCTTGGTGGACGCCTACCTGCTGTGCTAACCATTTGAGCAACAAAATGTCTATCTATACAATATACATTAATGAATATGTTTCAAATTATGGCCCTTGATGTAATTCACAAATGCAAGGGAAGTAATTTTGACATTTAAGAAATTCCATACATTACAATAATTATTTAATTTCTTAGCGTCATTGCTTGACGTTTCTTCATATTAACGAGAAAAAGTCGGTAATATGAATACATTAATCAAGATATGATTCTAAGATTACACTAATCAAAATAAATAAGTACCCAATTGGTATATTATATTTTATAGATTCAAAAGGATTTTACAAGTGTCATAAATTTTTGAAATTTTGTATGTCGTCTGCTAATTTTGCTAGACTTTTTAAATTACACCGGAAATATACACGAAACGCAAAATTTGGTTGATGTTACACTGTCTGAACACAAATGATCCGGTTTTATTTCGGAACGGATAGTAAAATGTTCTCACAGTTCGTGTCTGATGTTATAGTATCACAACGGATTATGATGGAATGTTCTTATTTCCGATGTGTTCACAACTTCTGGATAAAGATCGACTGTTCTTATTTCTGATGTTCAAACGTCGAACAATTTGGATTAAATTCGCTGCAGAGGTGGTTTAGGAGTCAATGTTCGGTCCACATTTGCACATGTTAAAATATCACGGTGAAGAAAATCACTCACAAATGTCACAATGGTAAAGTTCGCTTCTGGTAAGTGGTTAAGCGTCTGTGACATTGTTGTTGGTGTATATATACAATTAATATTGTTCTCATTCTAACACACACTACACAATTATACTACACTCATTACATGACTTGATTAAAATAAGTATATTATACATGTCGGTTTCTAAACCGTATCACAATTTTAATTATAGACCTTACACAGTAGGTGAATGGAAAAAAAATTCACTCATTGGTGGCTGTGTTGGGCTGAGTGTAATATTACACAGTGCACTCAGACATTGCTTACTGGGTCTGTCGGACAACGGGACAAAAGGTCGGCGATTGTATTCATTCTGCCGGGAATATGGCGAACTTCAAAACTGAAATTCTGAAGCTTCAAGGACCAGCGAGCAATCATATTATTTGATGGTACTGCGGAATTTATATACCGTAATGGACTGTTGTCAGTTTCGATGATAAAGTGACGTCCTAGAAGATATCTGGACAGCTTCGTCACACTTTCTACTAAGGCCAATGCTTCTAATTGCGGAATGGACCATGCCCGCTCTCGGGGCCTTAGTTTTCTTGATAGAAAACAAACGGGATGCAGGATGTCGTTGTATTCCTGCAATAGGACTGCACCGATCGCAATGGAGCTAGCATCTGTTCTCAATCTGAAAGGTAAACGAATGTTGGGCAATTTAAGGATGAGATTAGGTGAATTCTTATCAGAAAAGTGTGCCAAAACTTTATCAAATGCATTTCGTAGGCATTCATCGTTTACAACTTTTTCGGGTTTATTCTTGGTTAGTAAGTTAGAAAAAACCTCAGTCAGTTCTGAAAAATCAGGAATAAAGTTTCTATAATAATTGATAAGTCCCAACAAACTGCGGACTTGTTTCTTATTTGTTGGAAGTGACAGTTTTAGAATTTTGGAGACAATTTTGTTGTCTGTCATGACAAAGCCATTGGATATTCTGTACCCCAAAAATGATATCTCTTGGTAAGCCATGCTCACCTTTGAAGGTTTCACTGTCAGTCCGTGCTGTCTGATACGTTCTAGTGTCTGTTCCAGTATCTTTATATGTTCCGTCATTGTCTCTGTATGGACACAGATGTCGTCAATATAGCAAACTATATTAGGAATGTCAGATAGGAGGAGTCGTGTCATGCGTACAAATGTGGCTGGGGCATTGACTAGCCCAAATGGAAGTTTGCACCATTCGTACAGTCCCCAAGGCGTGGCGAAAGCTGTTAAATGTCTGCTGTCTTCATGTACAGCAATCTGCCAGTAACCTTTAGACATGTCAAGGGTCGTGAAGAACTTAGCGTCAGTCAGTTCTGTCAGAAGATCGTCCGTATTTGCCATTGGTTCAAGATCTAAAACAGTTATTTTGTTCAGTTTTCTGTAATCAATGCAAAGTCGTATTGTGTTGTCCTTTTTACGTACAATGACCATGGGTGAAGAGAAGTCTGATAGGGATCGTCTGATGATGTTGTTTTTTTCTAAGTTGATAATTTCCTGATGTAATTGTTCCTTGTAATGTAGTGGTATGGTGTATGGTCTGCATCTTATGGGTGTGTTTGATGTGAGTGTGATGTGATGCTGTACTAATTCTGTTTGTCCTGGGTTGTCTGAAAAGATGGTGTTGTACTCTTGTATCAACTGTTTGCAACTGTTTGTCTCTGCTTGACTTAGGTTTGGATTGATCTTGATCTCCTTCAAGCAGTTTGTCGTGTCTAATGTAGGTGTTGGAATCTCGTCGCTAGAATCGTCATCTTCGTGATCTATTATCACGGTGCAAGCTGTCGTATCGTCTTGTTCGTTGTCTCTGTTGTAGTATGGTCTTAGCATATTGATGTGAAATATTTTGTGTTTGTCTTTTATTAGGATTTCGTAGTCAACAGGTGAGATTTGTCTTGTCACTTTAAAAGGTCCCTGCCAAGAATCTGTCAGTAGCTGTCTGTCACTAGGTAGTAGTAGTAAGACGTCCTGTCCAGCTGTCAATGTTATAGTCCTGTTACCTTTGTCTGCGTATTGTCTGTAAGTAGCACCAGATAGTTTTAGTGCACTTTTTAGCAATTTCACATGATTTCATTATCCTTTCACGCAATGATGTTACATACACAAATGATGATATGGGTTTCAATACTGGAGTGGAATCTGTTAACATTTGGTGATAAATTGTTAATGGGCCTCGTGGTTTGGCACCATAGATGAGTTCAAAAGGAGAGAAACCGGTACTAGAATGTGGTACCTCGCGATAAGCAAAAAGGACAGCTGGTAAGTATACATCCCAGTTATTGGGGTGATCTTGAGTTACTTTGGCTAGCATGTGCTTCAGATCCCCATTAAGCTTTTCTATAATCCCGCTCGAGTGAGGATGATAGGGGGTATTGAAGACTTGCTTCACTCCTAACATTTTAGTGAAAGCTTGAGTGGATGCGGCGATAAACTGAGTGCCTCTATCAGACTGGATAGTATCTGGAAACCCAATTCGGGAGAAAATATGGAAGAACACTTCCATGATATCGTTGGCAGTAATGTTCTTTAGCGGAATAGCTTCCGGCCAGCGGCTACATTGATCAATAATTGTTAGAATGTATTTATTCCCTCTAGTAGTTGTATGACTAAGAGGGCCCACAATGTCAACTGATAATTTTTCAAAAGGTCGACTGGCTAAGTCAGTGACTTGTAACTTTGCCTGTGGGTGTTTACCTTTCTTTACCAGTTTCTGGCATGTATCACAACTTCTGCAATATGTTTTTATGTCATTACAGAATTTTGGCCAATGAAACTGTGTCAATAGTCTTGACCTGGTTTTAACATATGCCATATGACCTGCAAAAGGTATATCGTGAGCAAGATGTAAAGCTTGCTTGCGATAAGTAGTTGGTAACACAGTTTGCTTTGTTGTAACGTCACCTTTGGTGTAGTACCTGGTGAGTATATCATTGTATAAAGCAAAATGCCATTTAGCATTTTTGGTTACTCTTGGCTTTTTGCCGATCAGGTCAAAATACTTTGACAGTGAAGGATCAGCTTTTTGAGCTGTTATGAATGTTTCCTTCATAGAGTCACTAGGTGGTACTTCTGGGCTAAGCATTTGAATAGCCTCAGTTTGGTTACTTTCATCTTGCACTCTAGCAGTAGCTCTTGTTACTGCGTTCACACACTCAATGACATCAGATGATGATGGAATGATATCGTCAATGATGTGATGAGAACTTAGTGCTGCATTAGCTAACATACATTCAACAGGTGATATGACATTTTCAATGACATTTGGTGGTGATATGTTATCATTAATACATAGTGATGTTATGTCATGGTTATGAGGTTTGTCATTCACCTCAGGTAAATTTCCTATGATTATATCGCACACTGGGTTTGTAAGTGCTGCGACTTTTACTTTCCCGGTGAGGAATGGTGTTTCGATGTATGCCCAAGCTAATGGATATTTTTCAATATTGCCTGAAAATGTTCTACATGTGATGTGTCTACCTGTGTAGTCTGTAGGTGTTATGAATGTTGTTTTCAGGCCAATAAGTGTACTCCCAGTGTCGCGAAGTACTGTAGCGAACTTGCCATTAACATACCCGTGATAGATGTCTAATTTGCCTTTTGAGTCTATTACTAAGTTACCTTCCTCATTAGCAATAGGGATGGCGTGCCCGCATGTTAAGATACCATTTTCAAAGAAGGTATTACAGACAGTGCATGTGTTGGAACTAAATGCATCACAAGCCTGTGCTGCATGTACAGGATGTTTTTCTGTATTTTCGTCTTCTGACGCTGAACTATCGAACAAGGCGGCATTGGCTTTGTTGGTCATATGCCTGCCTCTACAATCCATGCGATGGTGACCGTAAGCCTTGCAGAGAAAACATTTACGTGCACTTTTGAACGATTTACGTTCTCTGTCTTGTCTGTTTACCATATTTTGCAAGTATGTTGGGTACCCTGGGTTTTTATCGCACATCTCGTTCAAATAGTGAGACATTTTACAGTGAACACAATGTCTAAATTTTTCAGAGGTAGGCCTGTTTGGTTTTTGCCTACTATAGTTTTTCTCATAGTTGGCTGCTGCTACCCAGTTACTGTCAGTAGCTTCAGTGGCAAAACACTGTTTATTTGCCGTATAATAGGCCGACCCACGTCTTTCCATTTCTTCCACACTTGTGCATTCATTCTCCTGCAAGAACTTAGAAAAAGATGATGGGATAGAAGAAATAACTTTATCTCGAATAATGAGATCTTCTAATTTATCATAATTTTTGTTAATTTTGGCTGATGAAGTCCATTTGCTGAAAATGTCTCGGACTAAACAGAGGTAGTCAGAGAACGTTTGAGTTGATTTTGGACTCAGTTTACTGAATTGTTCTCTGTACCCTGCCTCATCTAACATGAAATGTGCCATTATTTTAGATTTAATGTAATGGTACTCTTTTCTGAGGTCTTTGGGGATGGTTTCAATGACTTTAAGAGGTTCCCCAGATAGACTCCTCATGTATAAAATATTCCATTCCGAAAGTGGAACTTGGTAATGTTCCATTAATGTCTCAAAATTTTGGGTAAAGGCTGCTATGCAGTCACCCGAGGTATAGTTACGAACGATACCTTGGTACTTCTTATACTGGTTTTCTTTTTCCAGTCTTTCAGATTTCTTTGACTCTTTATCCATTGCAGTCTCAGTGTCGAGTTGTTTAATTTTCAATTGTAATTCAAGTTCTTCTCTCTTACTCTGAGCTGCTATTTCTGCTTTCTTAAGTTCACTGTCTATCTCAGCTTGCTTTAATGCTGTTTCAGCCTCTATTTGCTTGGCAGCTTTTTCAATCTCTGCCTGTTTTAGAGCTGTTTCTGCCTCTACTTGCTTGGCAGCTTTTTCAATCTCTGCCTGTTTCAAGGCTGTTTCTGCCTCTACTTGCTTGGCAGCTTTTTCAATCTCTGCCTGTTTCAAGGCTGTTTCTGCCTCTACTTGCTTGGCAGCTTTTTCAATCTCTGCCTGTTTCAGAGCCCTTTCTGCTGCTCTATCTTCGCGTTCACAGTATTCAGTGTATTTCTTCTCACTCCATTGTGTTAATTCATCACCTTCTAACTTTAATTTTAACCCCATATCGATGAAATCAAATAATGACGACATGATGGAGAAAATATGTCAATGAAAATCAACCACACAAAATATATTATAAATGGTTAGTAGAAAAACAACTTACAATTGATTTGACTATACGATGCGTGCCCACTAATGCATACGTAAAGTTAAAGTGAAGAAAAAATATACTCAAGTGCCCTTGGATATGGTGACGAATGGTTGGGCAATCGGGCTAGAAAACTGTAGGGTCGTACTTCAGAACCACTAATGACCTCTACGGCAGGGTTATGGATGGTACGCAAAAACCTGCTTTGTTTTTGGAGAGAAATAAGTTAGCGTGTGTTTGTTGGTGTGTGCCTGCAAGTCACTAAGTGTTGATTAGGTTTGGATGGCGTCGAGTATAATTGTATGTCGTAAATTTGTCGTCAACAGTGTTTCTTTCAACAGAAGTTACACTCTTTCCAAAACTCTTTGCGTTCCACAAACTCAATAAACAAAGACAATCTATCTGTATTTGAACACTCAATAACATTGATGACACATCACTTACATCAAGATGACATTCAGTAAGGACAAAGACATCAAGTTTACAAGATGGCGACAAGGTCAAAATGGCGGCAAAATCACAATGTTGACAAGGTCAAACGGTGACAATTTTCACAAATCACAAATGTTTAACACGTTTACAGGATCAAACAATATGTACTGTACATTTACTAATGATCTTAAACATATTTAGACAATGTAGTAATGGATCACACTGAGACTTTTCCGATCACATGTACATCACTATAACCTTGACAAATTTTACAAGTACAAGAATTATAGTTTTAAATAACAAAGACGAACAACACACGTCTAAATATATTAGGTTCTTAAATAAAGACGAGCAACCCACGTCCACACATGTCAGGATCTTCTATTAGGCTCGTTGGCTAACACATGTGAGACAGTACAGTATAACGTGATTCGACGTAAGACACAGCAACACAAGTTCTATGGATTTATTGCCACATTAAATACATAACGATAATTACAGCAATGTACAACATATAACTCACAACCACATTACAGCTCATAGGTCTGGCGCTCAAGATATCAGTCGTTCAGCTTACAACCACGGAGATTCACACAAACGCCTTGCTCTCGTCACACACGTCCGTTCAGAGTCCTGTCCCAGCTTGGTCTAAGCTATCACGCACACGGCCCACTGCCTCTGGTGGGGTCACGTGGCTTTGCGTGCGTCTGTCGTCAGCCTGACCGCTAGTCGCGTGTCAGGTACCAATCTCGCCAGCCGACAACTCTTGTCCGCCGGGTGCCGTAACGATGTTGCTGCGTAGCTAGGCTCTGACAGTCACCTTCACGCAAGCGACAACTGCTCACGACTTCAGCAAAAAAAAACTCACTTTCCAACAGCAATCTGTGATTTTCATATATATATTTCAGCGCAAACGTAATCCAGTCAACAACAATTGGACTTAAAGCTGACTCTATGCAGTCTCTTATTTTCATGTAGGACTCTCGCCATGGTCAGTTTAAATTACTTTATCCAAACCCCGAGTTGAGACAAGTTTCATTTATGCCTTCCTTTAATTGAAGTGAATGTAGAGAGTATTGCAGATCTTGATTTCATAATTATGGAATTTGCACCATACCCTTGACTTCACCTTCAACAGTCCCACAGGTTAAAACTCATAATTTGTACTGATTTTTGATGCAGAACAGCATTACTTGATCTCAATATAGCATTTTGCGTTGGTCAGTTCTCCAGTTAATTTCATAATTATGTAATAACATCAGTCTTTCAAAAAAAATAAGTTTATCAATCAAACCTTTTTTTAGCGCTGTCCTTGAAAATGGATCTCCTTCTTAACCAGGAATCCAGTGAAAACCCAGAACAGCTACCAACAGTCGGCTTTCATCTGTTGCGTTTCTCAATATTTACTTCTCCAGACACCCCAGACATAACCATCTTCTATGGCGGTACTCTTTCTCTCCGCGACCTCCCATGTTTCATAAATTCACGGCACCAAATCAACCTGTTATAATAGTGTGACATTACAGGTTAGGCACGTGATCGTACAGGACACAAGTCTTCGCGTTGTTAGAAACATACTTTATTAGCCGAATCGTTCTATTCAGCCCACATGATGGAGACTCCCTGCTTGGTGTTGACATCTCTTCTCGCTGGCCCCCAAGTGACGTGTGTGTTTTCCTAGATACACTTCTTCATTCGTGCACACACGTTCACTATGGTTTTCCCCCTAGTCAAGGAATGCGCAGCATTCCTTAACTCTTTACTCCTAACCTAATTCCCTCACTGTTACAGATTGCTTTCTTCTGTTCGGTTGTAATATCAATGTGATTTGCATTTGCATATCGTTCCATTAATGCATTTGCAGCCTTTTTTCCTGTAAGCAAGGCATTTCCTTGTTTAATTGTTATTTGTTTGTTTCTAGGTCCTTCATTGTTCATGGCTTTCACTAGTTTCCATAGTTTGTTTCCATCCCTGTCAAAATTCAGGTTTTCTGTTTTTTCCCTCCAACAATCTCTTGTTGTTTGATTTACTGTTCTTTTATATTTTGCTGAGATGGCTTTGAGAGAGATATTCGCTTCAATTGACTGTTCTCTCTCTGCTGTCTTCCTGGCATCTTCAACTTCGTCCTCCAAACTTTGTAGTTCTTCAGTCCAGTATGGTTTGTAATTTTTCCTCGCTCCTCTAGGAATGGACTCAGTGGCTCCCTGTATTATCGCTCTGTTTAGACTTTCCACCATTTGCTTTATGTTGCCATATCGTGTATTTGTGTTTTCACAATATTTGTCTGTTAGTATGGCAAATCTGTCCCAATCTGCTCGTTTGTAATTCCATCGGGGCAAAGGCTTTTGCTCCTGTGGAACATACTCCATATTCATTACAAGCTTGATTGGTCTGTGGTCACTACCTGCTAATTGGTCCAGCACATGGCGATCGATTTTGTGGAGGATGTCTCCTGTGCAGAAAGCTAGGTCTGGAGTAGAAGTGGTAAGCCATCTTCTGGAGTAGAAGCTCGGTGTGTCATCCGCTTTGTTGAGTAGATGGAGATTTGAGTCTATTTCCCAGTCCTCCAATTCATCTCCTCTTTTGTCAGTATCTGGGTATCCCCATCTTTCTGAACGGCTATTAAAGTCTCCGACAATAATGCAGTTTGTGTCAGTTATTTTCATGTTTGAGAGTGTAAGGTCCTTATCTGCTGGGCTATACAGATTGTAGATTCTTATTTTCACGTCCTTTATCATTATATCAACACCTATAATTTCCGTTTGGTTGTCAGAGATCACAGATACTTCGCTGCAAGGTATTGTATTTCGTGTAAGTATTAGAACTCCTCCTTTGTGTCCTTCGCGGTCGAAACGTGTGGCCTGATATCCTCTGACTGAGAATTTGTGATTGGCATTGAGGTGTGTCTCTTGAATGCATGCCACATCTATTCTATCTTTATGTAGACGCTGTGTTAGGGAGTCTTTCTTCTTGTAAACTCCTTCGGCATTCCACTGTAGTATGTTGAGTGTCCGGGGTATTTGGTCAATAGCTCTTAACCTACTCCTCTGTGCCTTGACTCCACAGCACAGGGGAAGGTGACCACCAGTAGTCATGGGTGGACCCCCTCGAGGCAGGGGGCCCGGCACTATCGCCGCCTGATGGGACTTCACGGGATTAGCACCATATCGATTAATTTTGATTTGTGACATCATGAATTAAGTTACGTTGCACTGCTTTGTCAAGCCTGTGGCTCAGTACATCCGATTTCGACAAGCATTTATTTGGGATGCTTTCCCTAGCCTTTGACTGTCCCCAGTCTACCTACAAGGCAGCAGGTTTTACGTTGCACTGCTTTGTCAAGCCTGTGGCTCAGTACATCCGATTTTGACAAGCATGTATTCGGGGTGCTTTCCCTAGCCTTTGACTGTCCCCAGTCTACCTACAAGGCAGCAGGTTTGTGTGTCTCTTCGTCTGGTCCCTCTCCCTTGACCTGTCCGACATGGGTGGCCCTACCAGTAGCTGTGCTACCGTCGGCATAGCTCTTGGGGTCATTGGGACGCACAAGCCCCTCTACCTCGTCACGGTGGACACACAGCAGAGGGGATATAGGTATTTTGAAACTGGATATCGACCAATCAAACCTCGTACTGCAAGGTTAGTTCGATAGTTTGCGGTAACTTGACAAAGAAATGTCCGGCTCTATTCTGGGGGTATATTTTCAAAGAGGCCGTACTGGGAAGTGTCACATAAAAACTCATTTTAGTCTATTCAAGCTCTGAGTGTTTCCGGGATCGAAAATGTAAAGTTAGCACTGAAGTCCCATTGTTGAATGGGATCGTTTTTCCCGTATCGGTAGTTAAAAGTATTTCCACAGTGTCGAAGGAGAAACGACTTAACTGGACGTAATGTGGTTTGTCGTAGAGACGAAACACTGACGGCAACAATCGATCCAATATAGGGACAGTCCTTAGTAAAGGAACCATGGCGTCTCCGACTGGTCTGACAGCTACGAGGTCAGAATAGACGTAGATATTTTTAACAGAACTATCCATCTCCAATTCCACATTGCCGTATAATAAGACATTGTCGTCTGATAGAGTCGAGGTTGGGAACCCCAACATGTTTTTCAACCTCATTTTAACGTGGGAACTCTTTTCAAATGTTTCATTCCGACTTTTTTCCAAGGGTCACCTATAAAGAATTTAATGTTCACTTTCTCGTCTACTTGGGTTTCTACACACAACTTATTCAATTCCTCGATGAAAACTTCTGGGGCGCTGAACGGACCTGGTGGCCATATAAGCGTTATAGATTCTCTAGCACTACCTTTGGGCGGAAAGTATTGGATCCAAATTTCACCCTGAAATCCGTTAAAATATGTATTCGGGAATTGAATCTCAGCCAGGACCACTTCGTATTGTTGACTCACTTCAATAGTCTGCGGCAACTTGACGAAAAAGTGACCTGGGTGGCCGTGTTGCTCGGTAAAACCACATAGAAACTCATTGTTTTTCTAGTTTAGGGTTAGGTAGTATATAACCCAAACTAACTAACTCATTAGAGCAACCTACAGCTTTCGTTCGGGTGCGTCTGTGCTGCCTTGAGTCAGATTGAATAGTGACACACCAATGGCGGTGTATATGACCACCATTTGACAGATTAATACGATCTCTGGCCGCGGCACTCGTTATCCAAAAAAAAAAAAAAACCCCACCAGAACGAAGTTCTTTCCCCGTCCGTAGTCTGTGGGCGCAATACAATAGTTTCCAGGTTGTCTTCGGTCATACCACTAGGCTCAATAGCTGGCTAGTTGCGATTCGGCTATCCAGCTGTTGAATGAACTGGGATAACCAAACCACTTTACTAAATACTCTTTACTACCACCTCTCCTTCGTCTTTCTTGTAAGATTGTTTCGATGCGATAAATTTCTTTATCACCCACCTGCTGTATTTCCTCTTTATAGAATGACCCTTGTAGTTCCTCCCCCGAATCGTGTTTTAGCACATACGTCACCGGACTAGTCTGGTTTATACGACTAATGGTAAACAGTTCTTCTGTCCACCCCGACATATAACCTTTTTTAAAAGGTTGTTTGCTTTGAGCCAGTCTGACACGGTCACCGGCTTTAAAACAACTTTTCTTGATATGTCTGTTTTACGGTACAAGTTATTCCACACTTCTTCTTGATTACTGTTGTTAACGTACATGCGACCCATGCGAATACTCCGGTGATACGAACCATTATAGTTTCGGATCAATTTATGTATGACGTCAACGTAACGCAGTGTATTGGTCTTGGTGAAATATCGCCACATTTTTTCTTTAAGAGTTCGGTTGAATCTTTCTACCACGACGGCCTTCACATCTTCATTCTCAGTGGTAAAGACATGCACATCTCGATCTGTTAGAAATTTTAAGAAAGTTCGGTTGACGAATTCCGAACCTTTGTCGGTCTGAAAGTTTATCGGTTGGCCCTCGTCAAATATTTTACTCACGACCGCCACTAGCCCTTTTCCCGCTTTCTTCTGGATAGGGACGGCCCACGCATATTTACTAAATACGTCGATACACGTCACTAGGTAGGTCATAACGTCGTTGTACCTTCGTAACTTTTGCATATCTATCAAGTCGGCTTGAAACTGTTGATTTATACCACCGGTTATGGTCTGACGTCTCTGAAACCGGCGACGAATCGGTTTATGCAGCGTATAGGTATCCTGATGCTGTAACCATTTCTGAATTGTTTTAGCTGGAAGTTTGGTACTGCGCTTTAAGGCGACGGCTTCCCCGTAGGTTCCGGGTTGTTGGGGGTCGTAGTAATACTTTCTTATTTGAGCAGCCATTTTCCCCACCGGGGTGTAGGTATCTTACTCTTCTTCTTCTTCCGGAGTTTATAACCCGGTGTAGCAACAGGTGTCTCTGAAGGGATTTTGGTCTCGGCTACCTTCGGTTCGCTTACTTGAGTCTTGGGTGTTAGTTGAACAGGCGGTGTCTCGACTACTGATGCCAGTAAGGCGCTGACTTCGGGTTTTTGTTCCTTGATATCCACCAGGTGGAACGGTTTGTGTCTGTGCTGCTCGAGACGATTCAGATACCGCTGCAAAGTTTGTTGATATAGTTCGGTTCTGTCCAAGAAGTGTTGCATCTGGTGATCCAAGTCTTGTAGGCTATCAGTTAGTGTGTCGGGTGGTACATAGGGCTTTTCAAGCACTTGAGGATCGACCAGGATCATTTTCTTCATTACAAACCCACAACGCCTTTCAACACGTTTAAGATGGGTCCGAGAAGTTCGGCTATGAATCCATCCTTTTGTAAGATTTTCCGTTTCTTGAGCGATATTTTCTGAGCGCTCTCAGACTGTTTTTGTGTCGTTGCAACCGTCGCTTACGACTCGGGGTCAGGGGAACATTACCTTTTAATACATTATGACAGCATTCGCAAATTGATTAGACGAGGTCTGGGGAAGCCGTTTTAATGCGGCTTTTACGTCAGACGGCTTGGCTTCACCCAAGTATCGCAACATGGATTGGTTGCGTTTAAGTTGAGTAGAAATGTTATTTGAGGACATAATATGAATACAATTTGGTGGAACTGCGGTAAAGCTGTGAAAGTGTAAACATTATGAAATGACATATAGTAGTGCAGCTTTACATAACAGAGTTAAGACACATACAGAACGTTGCGGCGATTAGCCTTCATCAGCAAACAAACACAATCACAACATACAGGCAAGGAGAACTCCTGTGACTACATTAGAAGGTGATGACAGGACGAGAAGAACAAAAGCGTGGAAAAATGGAAGTTGAACATATGACACGTGATGCGGGTACATCTGTTTGGCCAAATTAGTAACCTGTGCGCGGGCTCGAGAGTTCTTAAATACCGCTAGGTAATGCGAATTTAGGCTGACGGTTCTTTGTTCTTTATTCTTACCAAGGGGGGTACGGGGTGTCAGGCATTGGTAGCACCTTTGGTAAGGATGACTCTCATGTCCTTTCAGGACTCATCCCCCACTGGTCCAAGCCTGACACCCAGCTCGTGCCTGTGGCTCCTAGTAGCTGTCAGCATGCGACAGCGGCCACCCCCCGGGCAACAGCTGTGAGAGGCTGGCTAAACCAGGCATGGGTATCCGATTTGGTGTCAAACCAAGAGGTAAACTAGGGTATGCCTACCCAGCATGTGAAGACAGGATTCGGCAGACTGCGCAGGAAGAAATCATTCCTGATTCAACGGGCAAGACGGCGTTTACCTGCAAAGCGTTGTGGAACGTAATGAGCACGGCAAGGCACGTAGAGCGCCCTGGTCATCCACATGCACCTGTATTCATCTCCAGTCGTCTCGACTTGTCTTGCCACTGGACTCAGATGGACTCAGGCGAGAGAGTGAGGTCGACGAATTGCGCAACTCTTCCTCACTTTAATCCAAGTCATCGCGCAAGTCATTCTTCATCCAACGTCATATATCTCCCTAAACGAATTTTTTACAGCGAACTGCGTTGTGGTAAACGCTCCCAAGGTGGCCAGAGGAAACGCTTTAAAGACACTGAAAATTTCACTGAAGGCTTTTGGAATTCATCATGACACCTGGCAGACTGCAGCCAGAGACCAAAATTCGTGGCGTGCATCATTACACAAGGGTGCAGTCACATGTGAGGCAACCAGGACTGCAAGAGCTGTGAAGAAAAGGCAGGACAGACAAACCACTGAAGGAAATCCTCGTCCAGAAACGTCAAGCATTCCTTGCCCACATTGTCAAAGAACATTTCGAGCCAAAATAGGCCTTATCAGCCATCTTAGAACCCACGGCTCCATACCTTCAACCCCACTGGATGAAATGAATGGTCATCATCATTCTTGATGGACAAACAACATTCTTACCAAATAGGTTCTGTACAATATACATAACGCTGAGGTTGCGATGATGACTACCCTTAGTAAATAATTTAGTCACTCTGTCATGTCTCGGACATAAGATCATCTATCACTACTAAGCGACGTCTATCCCCGGTCCATTTTTCCATATTCGGCAACCCTTCAATGAATTCGACACCCTTCATATTCTCGTACATATTTTGCCATTCTCCGTAGCACCATATAACCTCCTCTGGAATCGGGTCGACCATGGCTGGAAGATGGGCCAGGAACTGCTGTACAAATACACTTTTCCCATTCCCTGTCGGCCCCGCAATCAGAGACGTAAAAGATGTTTTCACCTAGGATCCGTGCGAACTAAATGTCTTTTTATGCCTCTTTTTATAACAGACAAAGAGAAACACCCTGGTCCTCCAGGTTGGGGGTTGAAGGGTGTTGCTAACATCCCCACCTTTGTAAAAACTATTTTGTTACGAAACAGATAAATAAGCCTCGAATTCGGACTGACTTATTTGGACGACGACCTCGGAACGTCTCTTGGGATTTGGAACATGGATTGTACGGACACTATATCGAGCTGGAGCGGCCGAAGAACTAACCCGGGAGCTGGTTGAATATCAAATGGATATAACAGCAATTCAAGAAATAAGGTGGCCAGGAGAGGGTACGTTAGAGCAAAATGGAATGATTATAATATATGGAGGAAACACCCAAAATAAACATGAATTAGGAACAGGTTTTGTCATCAAAAAAGAGTTATGGGGAAACGTTCTAAACTTTAAAGCTGTTAATGACAGAATTAGTAAATTACGAATAAAAGGTAAATGGAAAAATATAACGATGATTAATGTACATGCACCTACTGAAGAAAAAGAAGATGACGTTAAAGAAGACTTTTATAATGATTTGTAAGATGTCATAGAAGAAACCCCCAAACAGGACATCCTAATACTAATAGTGCTGGGAGACTTCAATGCAAAAATAGGTAGAGAGCAAATTCATAAAAGAGTTGCGGGTATGGACAGCCTACATACAACTTCAAATGATAATGGATGGAGAGTCATCAACCTGGCAGAAGCCAAAGGACTGCAAATTAGCAGTACCAGACTACAAAGAAAGGATATACACAAACAAACTTGGAAATCATGTGACAAGAAAACCTATAATCAAATAGATCACATTTTAATTAACAACAGAAATGCATCAAACATACATTACAAGTTAGAAGTTATAGAGGAGCTGAGTGCCACAGCGACCACTTCCTCGTTGGAGCAAAATTTAAAATAAAACTTAAGAGAGCTTTCTATACTAAATTACAAAGATTACACCCTACATATAACAGAAAAACTACAAGAAATTAGTCAAAGAGAAATTTACAGATGAAATAAAATGTAACCTTGAAACTTTGCAAAACCCGTTGGAGGAAAGCGTTGACCAAACTTGGTTGAACATCAAGAATACAATTCAAACTACCGCAGAAGAATGTCTCGGTGTGTTAACCATGCATAGAAAGAACAGATGGTTCAATCAAAAATGTGAAGAAGCAGTCATTAGGAAAATGACTGCCAGACAGCTATGGCTAAATGACATCAATAACATCCAAAAGGAAGACCAGTATAGAAATGAATGTAAAGAGGCTACAAAAATAGTTCGACAGCAGAAGCGAGAATATATGAGTAATATAATCAAAGATATGGAAACTAATCACCAGAAAAACGATTCCAGAAAGTTTTGTTTTTAAAGAACTGAAGTCAATTAAACTATGGAACCAACACAACAAATTCGGTTTAAAAGACAAAAATGGAAACATAATAAATACCAATGAGGAAATATGCAACACATGGAAAGAATATTTTGTTGAAATACTAAATTGTGAAGCTTCAAGTAACACTTTCCCACAGGAAGAGGTTCTAACGTGTGAACCACAAATTGAAGAACCTGAATTTCTTCTTCTTCTTCTTCTTCTGCGTTCACCCGGAGTTGTTTTTTTAAATCTTTTTCGGACGTGATTGCGTTGTGCCTGTTTACAGCAGAGCTGCGTTCTTGCGCCGTTAGGCCGACACATCCAACTTCTGCGGGCATTTTTTGACCGGGTTAACCTTCCAGGGGGTTTCTTAGGACGTTTGACTCTCACTGTTGTGGTGTTATCCTCCATCCCATATAGAACAGCCAGTGACATCCTGGTCAGCCCTCAAGGGAAGGTAGGGGCAGACCATGGGCATTCCCCGCCATCCAAGGAGGCTTCCATACTTGCAGAGCCGACACACAGCGCTCTGGTACTTGTCTCACACAAGGAATTGCCACGTCCTGCACATGGCTGCTTAGCCTCACTTCCGTATATTGGGCCTTCCACTCACCATAGGCTGTTCTTCCGGAAACCAGAAGAATGCAGTCTGCAGATGGCATCCACACAGTGAGCTTTCGATTCAGAATGTCCACGTAATGGATTTGCTATCCAAGCAATATTCCATTTCGTGCCACTAGGACACTTTTTCCACCTTTTATGAAGCCCACACAGTGAGCTTTTGATTCAGACTTTCCACGTAATGGATTTGCTATTCAAGCAATATTCTATTTCATGCCTCTGGGATGCTTTTCTAACCGACATATCTGTGGTATGAAGTGTGGCAGTCTAAATACTTCTTCATGCACCTTTAAATGTCAACCTGTATGTAGTTAAAGCTGCGGTCAACTTGAGCTTGTTGATGTCTCCATAGAGCTTGTCCTCAAATGAAGCAGGTGTGGACCAAAATATGTTTCTCTATTCTGCATATATTGGGCACTCCTGCAGCAAATGTTTAGCTATCATTTTACCAGTTCCACAATTACATTCATCAGTTGCACCTATCTTTAGTTTATTGAACAAGTGGTATTTCAGCCTGTTATGTCCTGTGCGGAGTCTGAAGATTGCTACTTATTCTCTTCGGTCGAGTTTGTAATATGCATCATCCTTCTGATGGCCTGGATGCTCTGATTCCCATTTTGTTCTATAAGTGCTTTTTATAAACCTCTTTGCCTCATTATAGGTTATATCTATGTCAGGCTGTGGTAGTCATCCACCATCTTTTGCTAGTCTGTCAGCCTCTTCATTTCCAGGTATACTGCAATGTGATGGTATCCACTGTATTACAACTTTTTTGGTTTTCTGGCATAGACCATGGAGTGCTGCTCTTAGGTCAGCTAGTTCTGTGCTGTTTTTGCTCTTCAGTATTGAGACAGCTGACTTTGCATCTGTGAAGATAGCTATTTGCTTCTCTTTATTTTCCTCCATCAAGAGCATTTCTGCTGCAGTTTTCAAAGCCTCTACCTCCACTTTGAAGTTACTTGAAAAATTTCCAGTTGTTACTGAATGTTTTTTTTTCCACTCCATTTTTTAAATTTAGCAGAATTCCTCCTCCATTTTCTGTTGAATTTTTGGCTGATCCATCTGTATATGCATGGGTCCAATTGCTGCTTGGGTAATGTTCTTTAATGTATTTTAGGGTTATTTTTCTTCTTTCAGTTTTATTCTGAGTGTTCTTTTTCTCAATTCCAGGAATGTTTTATATCATCTCAGGCAGTTGCTGCTGTCTCCAAGCTGGGAACTTGTGTGCATTGTAAATGGTGTTTGACTGTTGACATGTTAAGTGTGGGATCTGCCCTCATCTTTCGTTTTGCAGTTTCTACAAAGTTGCCCCGCTTCAGTCTTCCCTTTCCAAAACCATTAACCCTGTTATACATAGGGTGGCCTGTCAATCTTCTGAATCTTTCAGCTTGTTGCTGGGCTCTGCTATCTCTTCTATCCTGCATTGGTTGTAAACAAGTGATCTTTTCTAGTTCATTAATAGGCGTTGTCTTCAGGCTTCCAATTATTCTTCTTCTTTCGTTCGCTTGAAATATGTCTATAACTGCAATGTTGTCTTTTGTATTAATTTAACTCTTTTTCAGCTCACACAGCGGTCCATAGAGTTTATCTTCCACTGTCGTCTCTCTAGGCCAGAAGGTTTGCCTAGATATGTTATATTTTGAGAAGTCTTGGAGTATGTGCTCTGCTGTCTGCGACGCCAATCTACATGTGCACATGGCTGTTTCACCAATCTTGAATCTTGTATACATGTGGTTGCATAATCTATTGTGTCCTTTTCTGAGGCGCAGAATAATGACTTGTTCTGGTCTGTCCATAACGTGGTAGTAATCTTGAGCAGGTTTTGGTGGCTTTCTGACTGATTGCTTGAAGCAAAATTGTTTCAACTAAGGACAGAATACTTACAGAACGAAGCTAAAGGCAATTATCTATCCTCACTGACTACAGGAGATAGAAATTACTAACCTACGAAAAGTGCAATTACGATTTGACACAAAGTACCTAGATGCGTAATTATTGTGGCAGACAATGAAAAACAGTATCGTAGATAATGTACAGTCGATGACAATACGTTGTTCGTTGTTGGCACTGGTTTCTTTCTAAGTGAGTCAATACGAATCTATAGTCGAGCGAAATGTCTAGTTTATGTGCCAGTCACAGCTCTTTGACAGTTAAATACTCCCCCTGTGACAGTGGTACTGTCGGTCGAGCGATGTGACATCGGTTACTGAGGTAGCCGACGTCTGATTGGCTGATTCAAATGGCACTTCTCTCACTCACTTAAGACACCTTGGTCGATTGAAATATACAACACTCCAACACAGTCATTGCTCAGGTTCACCGTCAATGAAGAAGGATGTTTTATTCAATGGATAATAAATTCAGCATATTTTCTAATTCTTTTAACTTTAACAATTGTGTCTTCTGAAATATATATTTAACGGCTGAAACTGGTTACAGTTTGTTCGACATCATCGTCACTATTGTACAACGAGTCGACTATTTTCTTACTAAAATGTCTAGCTAAAGACATTAAAATTATTATCCGGCCACAGATGATGCGGACATCAGAAAATAAGTCGTCTCCGATATTCTCAAAGACAGGGTATGCTTGATTAGTTGAAATATTGTCTACAACAGAGTCAAACAACGTCTCATGTTTACGAATTAACAAATCGAGTAATTTCGTCATCTTACAAGCTGATTCTTCGTTGTATGCCTGAATAACAGAAACAAATACTTCGGCCATTTAATAAACTATTTGGTGTATTGAGAATGTCAGCTTCGCAGAAGCATACGTGTACTCTCTGTAATAAGAACTTCACACGTCCTGATGCTTTATTATGACATGTTGCAACTACTCATTCTAGAGATTTTTTTACTTGTGATTTATGTGATGATCGTATGTATACCTGCAAAGATGCCTTATGGAGACACATAAAGACTGAACATGAACTAGTATTCAGTGATGTGTCGACCATGCAATCTTCATCTAGCAGCGTGGCTGCTAGCAATCTGCTGGCGCCAAGTGTAGCGGGGAGGCATTATCAACATCACGTGCCTTGTCGAGTGGCGTGGGTGATCATGTCTCGCCGAACACAGATGAGCAGTTACCAACAGAAGGTGCTTTGTAAGCTGGCGTGGACGATGTATCACCTACTAATAATGGTCAACTATCATCAAATAGTGTCTTACCGAGTGATGCAGAACCAACAACCTCTATTTTTAACACCGCAGCATCAACAGCAATCCATAGTATCACTTGTTATGTTTACAAGCTGGTGGAGTTCCCTGTTGGTTGTTGTTTAGGAGAAGCAATTCCCGACTTTATCAAACACAATAATTTAAGAATACTCTTCAACTCGATGCATATGGTAATCCATACACAGACAACCTGTATCTATTTCGCTGTGTATCTGTGTTTAAATCACAAGGAATAGATGTCAGGTATCTTAGAAAACACACACGGACACTGTTCAGCAAATGGGTGTGCTATAAAGGATTGAACTCTCACAGCCCTTTTTCAGGTGTTAGTTTAGTTGATTTACCTGCCATGGAAACCTGCTTTAAAATAAGAATAAATGTGTTTGCATTTACAGAGGAGAAACATCTGGTTCAGAAAATTAGAAGTACTAGTACACATCCAGATATATTAAATCTTCTTCTTCATGAAAACCATTTCATGTATATCGTTGATCTTAACAGGGTCGCCCAGTGTTTTTCTTGTGGGAAATGTGACAAGTTGTTTAAGATGTACAAGCGAATGACACCTGATGAACTTATGTGTAAAGGCGTAGCCACTATCGAAACATATAATGGCGGGATTATCATCCGACTGAATCCATCTTGGAATTGCTCTGTGAGCATGGGTTTGATGTGGACACAAACTTTATATTTCCCTTCAGAGCGTGCTATGAAATGGAATGTTTTCTCTCTAAAACAAATTTACCATCTGACTCAAAGTCAACGACCTTCATTGCCAGACACATCTCCCTCTCGTGTGCAGTCGCCTCTAATGTCCCTGGGTTTGACACTCCTAAATGTTTCATCACGACAGGTGATCTTCAGGTCCTTGTAAACTAAATGTTGGACTATCTGCATGAAATATCTGCTAAGTCCTATGAGGTGTTACTCAACATCTTTGCGTCAATCTTTGTGCAATTAGGTGACCACCCAAAACTAAGTGAAAGGCTCGACTCCTATCTGAAGGCGTTACTTGTGTGTGGCCTGTATAGCGGGAAATATGACATAAACCTGATGAAACCATATTCGATACAGTACTTCATTGATCGGGAGGCTAACCGTTTAAGTTTATAGTCAAGCGCAACAATAATTTCATGTGCGTGGCGACAGAAAGGTTAAAATTCCTCGACGTCTCCAATTTTCTGGCACTGGGTTTTTCTTATAGTAATTATCTGGCCTCTTTTGCCATAGAGAAAATGAAAAGCTTCTTGTGCTAAGACTATCTGACCGATCTGGGAAAGTTAAATGAGACAGACCTATCACCACATGCAGCTTTTTTCTCAAAACTTAAAAATTGTAACATTTCCAAGGTAGAATACGCCATTTGTCAGAAAACATGGAGCAACAATTAGATGAATACCTTGAGGGATGTTCTAATTTGGTACAACGTCAAAGACATGTCTGTTTCTAAAAGCACTGGACAAACACGTAGCTTTTTATGCCAAGTTAAATATAGATATGTGAAAGCAGGCCATCTCCGTCCCCAGCATTACTTTACATTACCTATTCAACACCATGAATAAAGATGTTTCTTTTGTTTTCAAAGAGAAGTTGCACAAGCTGTTATGAGATAATGTGGTGGGTGGGCCGAGTATTGTAATTCACCGTTATCACGAAGCCCATCAGACCCGTATCAGGGGTAATAAGTTGGTAAAATTATTAAAGGCTTTGATGCGAATGCATTATACCTTTGGTCTCTGATGAATGATATGCAAACAGTCTTCCCCATATATCGAAACAGTGAGAATGGTTTTAGATAACAGATTACACAAATACACACGTCAGAGTCGAGAGTGTTTAACCTGGGTGTCACATAACAACAAACATTTAAAAACCCAATTCAATAATCATGAGATGCAACTCGGCGATCGGCATATTCAAGTAGATGGATGGGATGAAAAGAATAAGGCAGCTTACCAATTCCATGGGTGTTTATTCCATGAGGACCGATCTTGCTGTCTAACTGCTGGGAAAACGATTAATCCCGTTAATAAGAAACCACTAGAAGAACTATAACATAACACGTGTGACATTCACGAGTATCTACAGAAAACTGTTGAGGTGACAGTTAACGTTATTTGGGAGTAAGGGGCAAAGACTAAAGAGATCAAATACATCACTCAAGAGTTTCATGAGAGATAAATTTCCACCGTCAGAGCTTCCTTGGGGTTCTTTGAGTGAAAAACACATCCTGGAGCCGACACATTTTTTGGTTTGGTTGAATGTGATATTGAGACCCCGACTGATTTACACGAGTCCTTTGCCGAAATGCCCGCCATTTTCAAGAACACAGAAGTGTCGAGAGATGATATTGGGACATTTATGAAAGAATATGACATTAAAAATAAACTACTGACTACTCCACAACAGACTTTGTTCGGTAGTTATTTTGGGAAGATTTTATGAGACACCCCTCTTTTAAAGTGGTATCTAGCTCATGGGTTGGTAGTTACACACATATACCAGACAATAGAGTATCGACCGGTTCACTGTAATAAACAATTTGGGGAAACAGTCTCTAATGCCCGCCACCAAAGGGACAAAAAGCCAGCTGAAGCTATTACAGCCGACACTATGAAACTGTTAGGTAACTGTTCCTTGTCATATTTGTATATAAAACAAGTACAATCTGATAATGTGTCAGCTACACCACTACTTATTTGTTTACTGTTCAATATGGATTGTATTGTATGTCTCTTTTCCCATTATTAAAAATTATTATATACCTACTTTGACTCGTTTGTTTGTTATTTTGGGTGTTGTGCACTAAATGTACCTATAATTGAAGGGGTCACGTGAACACTTGACTACCACTCAATCAATCAATCATTTGCCATGCCGGAAAGCATGGGCGGTCATGACTAGCTATTTCACTCGATCACCAGAGTCGTGGATCAGCTCAGTGTTCCTGTCTCGACCATGCCATGTGGCCAAGCCATCCAGGTATTTTCCTCTTAGTCTGTTCTCTTCGATCTTGGCAGTTGCCACTAAGTTCTCCAATCCATTTCTTCTCATAACATGTCCAAAAAATTTTGACTGTCTACGTCTAATTTCTCTAATCAGTTTACGATGTTCATTTGTATCCTGTAGTACTTGGTCATTGGTTTTTCTATCTGTCCATGGTATTCTTTGTATTTTCCTCAGAAACCACATTTCTGCAGCCATCAGATGTTTTTCAGCTTGACTGCTCATTGTCCAAGTTTATCCAAGTACAAAAGAACAGGCTCCATGTATCCCAACACTCTTTTTCTCATTTCAATTGACATCTTTTTACTCGTCAAAATGTTTTTCATCTTGATAAAGGCTACTTTTGCCATGGCGATTCTTGTTCTAATCTCTTCAAGGCATCTTCCATCAGATGTTATGACTGTTCCAAGATAATTGTACCAATTCACTTGTTGAAGAATATTTCCATTTACTTATATATTACATTGTGGCACTTCATTCTTCCTAGTGATGACCATAACCTGTGTCGTTTTACAATTTAATTCTAACCCCAGTTGCTTACTGTGTACAACAACCGCATCCGATAATTATTGCAGATCCTGCACATTGTCTGAAATCAATACTGTATCATCTGTATATCTAATGTTATTGATGTTTCGTCCTCCAATGCAGATTCCATTTATATCCTCTAGATTTCTGAAAATATTTTCACTGTATAGGGAAAAAAGATCCCTGCCTAACACCTCTTTTAATAGGCTGATATTGTCCCACTTCATTATCAATCCTTATTGCAGCTTGTTGTATCCAATATGTTTTTTATAAGTCTGTCTTTCCCATCAATTTGTAGATCTGCCATTAGACTATTTTTTTTCAAAAACCAAGGAGTTATTGCCCTTTGTGGTGGAAATCGGTAATCCACCTCCACCACCACCACAAAACCACTGGCTTCAGCCCGAGATACACTACTATTGACTCAATATAACTTTTAAAAATTCTGTTTCTCACCATGATTGACGAAGATACATTGCAGAGAAAATTCTTCATCTTAGAAATGCTGCTGTTGCCCTGGGCTGTTCAAGATTGAAATAATTTATAACATCTCCCACTTGCTGTTATAGACAGATACTGTAGCTTGGGCTGTTGAAGATTGAAATAATTTACAACATCTCCCACCTGCTGTTATAGACAGGTACTGTAGCAGGAAGCTGCTGTGGCTATGTGACGTGCCAGGACCCTCACCAAGTTATGGTCTAAGTGCATGGAAGAACAGATGGCCGGTCTTTCACTCACACAGCAAACGCTGTGTGCAGGCTTGGAACAGCATCTGACCATGTACATGCCATTGTAACGTCCAAACCATTACACCAATGTGCACCTGCTGTTATCACAGTACCCAAATATATTAACTTGTTTCAATACCTGTACAGACACAATTCTCTAACACAGGAAACAATAAACCACCAAATGTCCCATGTTCTCAAACTCCTATGTATATCTACCATACGGACACAAACAATATATTCTATGAGTTTGCAGACCAGCTACAGATAACCGGTACTTCCCTAATAAAAGCATTCATCTGCCATAACTACCACTCCACAACTCTGTGACAGCAACAAGGCTTGTACAGACACAATTCTCAACCACAGGAAACAACAAACCAACAAATGTCACATACTCTCATGCAAATCTGCCAAAGGAACACAACCAATATATTCTACGAGTCTCTGGACCAGCTACAGAAATCCAGCACTTTCCTAAACAATGCACTCTACAACTAGGCTAGCAATGAGACCGGGGCACGCTGACATGGATCATCAACCTAGCACTTGTATCCCAAGAGGCGGCATCAGACACAAATGGAGCATCCTTGGAGACCATGGAAGTGACCACCTCCCCTGTTCTGTGCTCACAGAGAAGATCTAAACCAACAAGAAGAATCTTCACCAAACCACCTTGGTAGACACCAGAGGTGGAGAATTCAAAGAGGGCAGCCATAAGGAATTGGCAGAGGGTGCGGAGAGCAACCAATCCAGTTGACACAGAATTGGAAGAGGCTGAAAGATATAAAAAAGTAAAGGTGCACGATTTTAAACACCAGGCAGCATAGGCAAAGAGGATTAAGTGGGAACAGTTTATTAATGAAGTCGGTGGGGATGTGACATTGAGTAAATTCTGGAGGCTGCACCGGCAGATGAAGAGACAGGCAATGCCTGGTTCACATGGTACTGTTTATGATGATAACCGACCTATGACAACTGACAAGGACAAAGGGGAGGATAACGTCAGAGAAGCCTTGTCACGGATCACTAGGAAGGAGGACTGTAAGATTAAAGTGGAAGATATCAGACGGGTACTGAAGCGGGCTAAAGGCACAGCACCAGGTCCGGATGGGGTGAGGTACTCCCATATGAGGAACATAAATGATGAGGACTTGGAGGAGATGGCTCTTTGTTTCAACCTAAGCATCAATACGGCGGAAAAACCCCACAATTGGCTGCATACCTACCTGGTCCCACTCCCAAAGCTAAGTAAGGATCACTCCAGACTAATGGATACCGAATCATAACACTGCAAAACACGTATGACAAAGTCCTCGGAAAGATAGTAGTAATCTGCTTCCCCAAGGATTCAGGAGTTACCGGCCTAGGAAGGACATGTGGGCCAATGCTGCAACTTTTGCATTTGATGTCTACGAGGGCTTCCAGGATAAACAGGAGACAGTGGTGGTAGCTCTTGACCTGGAAGGTGCGTATAACAGGGTTAGGTATGATCGGTTGATATACAAACTGTTGGACATGGAGGTCTGCCCTTGCCTTGTTAGATGGGTTGCGGCAGTCCTTTATGAGCAGAAGGTTCCACTGCACATGTGTTCCTGGACTTCTGATCCCTGTTCTATTACACCTGGGTTGCCGCAGGGATCTGCCTTGTCCCTGGTGCTCTTTAATGTCTACACCAGCAAAATCACAGCTATTGAGACACCAGGTGTGGGTAGAATCTTAACATTTGCAGATGATGTGCTGGTGTACAGACAGGGCAGAGACAGGGCCAGTTTGGCAAAAGACTTACAGGTAGCAGTAAATAAGGTGGCAGAGTAGTGCAGGGGCCATTATACACCCAGACAAGGCATCGGTTGTGTGGTCCTCCTTGGAAAACCGGATTGTCAAGGCAGATGTCCCTGGTATTATGTTGAATGGATATCCTCTTAGTCGAGAGAGTAAATTGAAGTACTTGGGTATCACCTTTGACAGGTGTTTGTCTTTTAAGGATCATGTGGAGGCTTTGGTGGTGAAGGCTGGTAGGGGACTTAATGCATTGAGGGCTATGGCGGCAACCGAGGAAGATCAGAGGATGCTGTACAGGCTATTTCAGCAGTTAATAATTTCTGTCATTGAGTATGGTTTGGGGCTGCTGACAGTATCAAAAATCCAGCTTGAAAGGTTAGAGTGCATACAGAATGCTGCCATGCGGTTAATCCTGGGGTGCACAAAGGACACCAATTATATGCATGAGGCATATCCTGGCACTACCAACAATGACGGATAGGCACAGGGTCCTTCAGGCTAAATGGTACCTGAGAGTTGCTGCAGACAGGGATCACCCGCTGCATGCAGCAATGGATATGGTCAAGGGTCATAGACTAAGACGAGGTAGGTCCTGGATGGCACAGGCAGAACTTTCTATACATCAGGTGTGTGATCTAGAGACCATCAATCATGAAATACTTTGGGTGAAAGTTCCGGAAGACATGACAGACTGGCACAATGTAATAATAACATTGAGTCATAAGTGCAAAGGATGGGCAGGGGGCCGCACTGAGTTTGAAGTGATCCAGAGTAACAAACATGAAGGTGACATAGTCATCTACACCGATGGGTCAGTGGTGAGAAACAGACATAGTGGTTGGAGCTTTATTACAAAGGCTAATAGATGAGTCTTGAAAAAGGAGAGTCTGGCATATGAGACTACAACCTCCAGCATGAGAATGGAGGTGGAGGTGGGTAACAGCAGATTTCCGGTGGCTAGGAGACTACTACAACACACATTGTATTCATTACGGATTCAAAGAGTATGCTTAGTAAGGTGGAGATAGGAACTTTTAATCAGATAGCGATGGGAATGATTGGAGTATGACTCTTCGCTGGTTGTTGAACGAGGGGACGAAGCATGAATGGGAATGTCCTGAGTGCAGTGATGTTGGTTCTTAACTCAACTCAACATATACATGCAAAAAAAACAAAAAAAAAACTCAAAAGCGAAAGTTCATTTGTATAATACACGTTTTCATTAAATCAGCAATTTAAGAACAGTTCACTAAGGTGGTCACACTGAGTCATTTTGAAATTAGTTGACCAAGGTCAATAATTTCAGGCCATTTATAAAAGTCACATGTTTAGCAAATAAATAATTTAATATTAAATTCTTAAAGCGGTTTTAACAGTCATCATCATCAAAACGAGTCTATAAATGTCACTCTAACAATCAATCATGTGTTCACCAAAGGTGATATTAAGCAGCAGTAAATTGAGATTAAACAAAACAATTTGAAATATTTTGGTCACTTGAAACGCCACGAAAGTTTGGAGAGACCAATAATAGAGAGGTATATGCCTGGGAAGAGAGGAAGAGGAAGACCAAAGAGAAGATGGGTGCAGGATGTGGCGGATGATCTCCAGATGGGTGTATCGGACGCGGGACATCTTTCTTATGATCGAGAGGTTTTCCAGAAAGTTGTTATGGGAGCAAGGTTCTGCAAAGGACATGCTACTGAATGAATGAATGAAATTGAGATTAGTTAATACATCTCAACAACCAGTAATCTGATGTTAGTTCACAAAAGTATTCCAACAGTCAATAATATGATGTTAGTTCCCCAAAGTGACTAACAAGAAATAATCTGAGGTCAGTTCACCAAACTGACTCTAACAACCAGTAATTTGAGGTCAATTCATTATAATGAATCCAACTAGTAATGTGAGGTCAGTTTAATAAAATGAATCTAACAACTACAAGGGTAAGTTAATAAGTAAGTCACAAATGGCTGTAGAAAAATAACTAAATAAGATAACAACTTGAAACCAGTTTATTTTTATACATACATTGTCCCTTTATTTCTCAACATAATTTCCACCAACATTGATGAACTTATCTCATCGTTTTATCAGTCCTCCCAAACAGGCTGCATAGAACTGACCTCTTCAAAATTGATGGTCCTTCATTATTATTCCGAAGATCATATTATTCTTCTCTTGTATCATCATAAAGGTCTTTCTCATAATCTGACCATTCATGTAAAATCTTATCTTTTTCTATTATGATTTTGCCATCTTTGGATTTTAGGCAACCTGCTGATGTGTGTGTTCTTTTGTTAGTGATGTGATTAATTCTTTTGTGCATTAATTTAGTATTCTGGGTGTTGTGTTTCAATTTCCTAGCAATTTTTCTCAAGCCATGTTTCTTTTGCCTATTTGCATAGCTTCCTAATTTTCCTGTGAATCTCTTCATATTTTTCCTTGTTATTTTTGTTATTTCTTCTTATTTCCATGAGTTTTAAGATGTCTTCCGTCATCCATTTCTTGCGTCCTATTATCTTAATTTTTGGGATGGTTGTCTCTGCAGCTTGGTTGACTGATTTCTGTAATATTTCCCATTGGTCGCCGATGTCTTGAAATATTTCCATATCGGACAATGCATCAAATTTGTTCTTTATCTCTACGCTGAATTTATCTTTTATCTCCTCACTCTTCAGTGCCTGTAGATCAAATGTTGTGTTTCTTGGTGAATATTTGACTTTCTTTGATTTTATATGTAAATCTTTTAGAATTAATCTATGGTCGCTGTAGCAGTCTGCACTTGGTTTGGTTTTTGTGACTTTTAAGGCATTTTGAAATATTCTGTTGATAAGAATGTAATCAATCTGATTTTTGATCAGGACTCCACCATGTCCATAATCTCCTTGGATGCTGTTTATACCAGGTGTTTCCAATAATCAAATCTTGCTCTTTTGCCCAATGTACCAGTCTGCAACCTCTTTCATTCTGTTCCCCCCATTCTGTTCCCCTGTACTTGCCTACTATGCATCCATCCTGGTGATTTCCAACTTTGTCATTCAAGTCATCCATTATGATATTTACTTCAGAATTCTTGCATTTCTTGAAGGCTTTCACTAAATCATTATAAAATTCATCAATGCTGTCATCACTATCATAGATTGGTAAACACTGAGAAGTGCCATTTAACTCTTTCACTACCAAACAAAAACTGGGCTGTGACCAAACAGACATTTATGGCAGAAAATTGGAACTAGGGGTGTGTTACAATAATGCTTTTAAAATGGTTAAGGTGGTAGAAGACCTATTGTATTACATATCAAATTAAAGAGGATTGCACAAGGAACATGACAGTGTTAATAATTAATTGATAGGTTACAAATATTATGACAATAATGAGAGGTTTAATAATAACAAATGAAATTAAAGAGGTAAAAATTATTTAAAAAACTGCACATATAAGGTGTTTTCTACACTCCTATACTGCTAATCATGTTTAATTTACTGAATAATCAAACAAACACCACTTGTCTTCAAGAATATAAACAGTATTGCGCATTAAAGTAACCCAAAAAGAAGTTTTGGTGCATATTCTGAACCATGTATTTTTCACAAATAATGACAAAAAATAATGGCTGAAATCTTGAAGGTGGGGTCTGTCACAGTAAAGTTATGAAAATGGTTACAATTGTAGCAGAAATGTTGTATTATATATCAAAATAAAGGGGATTGCACAAGGAATATGTTGGTAGGAGAATTTTTGCTTTAGGTTGTAAATAAAATAAAAATAATAATATAATTTGTAAAATAATTGGACAAAAGTAGGTAAAAATAATGTAAACATTGCACTTAGAATGTGTTTTCTACACTCCTATACTGCTAATCATGTTTAATTTACTGAATAATCAAACAAACACCACTTGTCTTCAAGAATATAAACAGTATTGCTCATTTAAATCACCCAAAAGGAAGTTTTGGTGCATATTCTGAACCATGTCTTTTTCACACAAATGAAAAAAACTAATGGCCGAAATCTGGAAATTGGTGTATGTCGCAATAATGTTATGAAAATGGTTAAAATTGTAGCAGAAATGTTGTATTATATATCAAAATAAAGGAGATAGCACAAGGAATATGTTGGTAGGAGAATTTTTGCTGTATGTTGTAAATAAAATACAAATAATAATATAACTTCTAAAATAATTTGTTAAAAAGAGGTAAAAATAATGTAAACATTGTACTTACCGAGGGGGCGTTGTTATCCAATATCCTGATCACTGCTAATCCAATTGAAGTTACTGAACAAACAACACTATTCTAAACTATAAACACCATTGCTTCCAATCAACCATCCGAAAAAGAAGTTTCGCCGCAGATTCTGAATCATGTATTTTTTTTTTTCAGACAAAAATTAGGAAAACACTTGGCAGATTTACATTTAATTGTCATGTCTGTTTGTTTTTATTTACTATATGTGGCAGTCTATTTGTGATAGGCTGCAACGCAAACTTTGGCGCACAAGTCTGGTCTATTAGTGCAGCCGGCGCAAACAAAAGAGGATATGTGTCGTTTAGTTCGAGTGCTGCAAAAAACACAGTCTCTATTGACACCGACAAATTCTATTAAATGCTTGGCTCATGTAAATCTTTCGGCATAATTTCCTGCAACAGACTGAAATTCTTCGGCAGGCAGAGTGTCAAACTTTCAGGAATACTCTGAGCTACTTCGCGATGAGCACTTTCCTTTACTTGAAATCCTTCTATAACAATTTTTTTCCTCCTTTCTCTGTTTGCCATATGGAATGTAGGATGTGAGCATTGATCTGTGCAATTTCAAAGATCTAGTAGTAGATATTCTTCCACCACGTAATGGTTTTCCTATCATGGATATTATAATATCCAACCATTTGGTCCATTCTGTCGCAGCCATTCATCGCCGTTTTATTTTCATGGAGACCATCTTCAGCTTGCTTTGCGGTTTTCGCAATCCGCTCTCAACAATTCTAACTACAGACTTGGTAGAGACAACAATGCATGGTTTTTTTTAGCTTTGTTTAGCCCTTCCACCAAATAATCATATCATCAATGGACACATTTTCAAATGGGTAAAATGCTTCCTGGATATTCTTCAGAGTCAACAAGAGGATAAATTTTTTTTTTTTTGGGTACCCTCAGGTTGACATACATGAAACATGGTGTGATAAATATATTATAATTTTCTAATTGATTACTGGGAAACGTAGTGGCAGTGCCACATACCAAGGAGTATATAAATGTGCACTTGTACACCGGTAGTCTTTGATACATGGTCTTGGATCAAGTCCCATAGCAATAATGACAGACGTAAACTTCAGCCATTCGTGCTTCGTTGTCAAACACTCAGCTGTTGACGAACATTCACTGGTTTTTCTTTATCACCACGTGCTAAAACTTTAGACACAACTAAAACTACTTTCTAAATATTCACATTCACATATTATTATAAACAATAATCTAGCTTGATCTCAAGTCATACTACGTGGACGCAAACTGGTGGGCGTTTCCATTGTGAAAAACCAAAACAAACAAATTAACACTACCTTAAAACTGAAAATTCACAAGAATCCAAAATTAGAAAACTATTGACCGCTCCAAGATGGCGTAGAGATCTTTCGGCTGTACTACTTTTTAGTTTACTGTAACTTAAAATTCCGAAACGGAGCAGAAATATGTGAAATAAACCACTGATCATTTTGTGGGACGAAAAGGGCGGACTGCCATTACAGCAAATCCATTCTGTCCACAGATGGGAGCACGGTAGCGAAAGAGTTAAGCTGTATTCCTCTAATTTCCCATTAATCTTGAATTTGTGTCCATCTTGATTGTAGTTACATTGAAAGTTCAGATTGCTAGAAATCTTAAAAGAAGCACCACAATCATCACACATGTAAAGTTTCTATCCTGTATGTGTTCTCTAATAGTACGGAGCGCTTATGGGGATGTACCGAATGCTGTGATGTCGGTTCCTAAATCAATCAATCAATCAATCTAATAGTACTTTGAATTAATAGTATGCTTCAAAGAAGCACCACAATCATGTTCTCTCCTGTGTCTCTCTTGTATGTGTTCTCTTATGGACATTCAGCTTGCTAGCACGCTTAAAAGAAACACCACAATCATTACACATGTAAGGTTTCTCTCCTGTGCGAATTCTCTTATGGTACTCTAAACTGCTAGCTTGAGTAATAGAAACACCATGTTCATCACACTTGTAAAACTTCTCTCCTGTATGTGTTCTCTTATGGGTCTTCAGAGTGCTAGATTGAAAAAAAGAAGAACCACAATCATCACACTTGTAAGGTTTCTCTCCTGTATATATTCTCTTAGGGTTCTTCAGATTGCTAGCATTCTTAAAAGAAGCACCACACATGTAAGGTGTCTCTCCTGTATGTGTTCTCTTATGGGACTTCAGATTGCGAGATTTAGTAAAAGAAGCACCACAATCACCACACTTTGTAAAGTTTCACTCCTGAATGTGTCCCCATATGGTACTTCAGATTAATAGTATTGTTAAAAGAAGCACCACAATCATCACACTTGTAAAGTGTCTCTCCTGTATGTGTTTTATTATAGTACTTTAGATGGCTAGATTGAACAAAAGAAGCATCACATTCATCACACTTATAAGGTTTCTCTGCTGTATGTGTTCTCTTATGGTTCTTCAGATTGCTAGCATTCTTAAAAGAAGCACCACAATCATCACATGTAAGGTGTCGCTCCTGTATGTCTTCTATTATGGTACTTTAGTTGGCTAGATTGAACAAAAGAAAAACCACAATCATCACACATGTAAAGTTTCTCTCCTGTATGTGTTCTCTTATGGCACTTCAGAGCGCAAGATTGAATAAACGAAGAACCACAATCACATGTGTAAGGTTTCTCTCCTGTATATGTTCTCTTATGGTTCTTCAGATTGCTAGCATTCTTAAAAGAAGAACCACAATCATCACACATGTAAGGTGTCTCTCCTGTATGTGTTTGTTCTATTATTATCTCCTTTCATAATCATGCGTCATAGATTGGTAAACACTGAGAAGCGCCATTTAAGCTGTATTCCTCTAATTTCCCATTACTCCTGAATTTGTGTCCATCTTGATTGTAGTTACACTGAAAGTTCAGATTGCTAGAATTCTTAAAAGAAGCACCACAATCATCACACATGTAAAGTTTCTCTCATGTATGTGTTCCCATATGGTACTTCAGATTACTATTCTTAAAAGAAGCACCACAATCATCACACATGTAAGGTGTCTCTCCTGTATGTGTTCTCTAATAGTACTTTGAATTAATAGTATGCTTCAAAGAAGCACCACAATCATGTTCTCTCCTGTATGTGTTCTCTTATGGACATTCAGATTGCTAACACACTTAAAAGAAACACCACAATCATTACACATGTAAGGTTTCTCTCCTGTGCGAATTCTCTAATGGTATTCTAAACTGCTAGCTTGAGTAATAGAAACACCACATTCATCACACTTGTATGGCTTCTCTCATGTATGCGTTCTCTTATGGCACTTCAGACTGCGAGACTGATTAAAAGAATCTCCACAATCACCGCACTTGTAAAGTTTCTCTCCTGTATGTGTTCCCATATGGTACTTCAGATGAATAGTATTCTTAAAAGAAGCACCACAATCATCACACACGTAAGGTGTCTCTCCTGTATGCGTTCTCTTATGGTTCTTCAGACTGCGAGATTGATTAAAAGAACCTCCACAATCACCGCACTTGTAAAGTTTCTCTCCTGTATGTGTTCTCTTATGGTACTTCAGTGCGCTAGACTGAATAAAAGAAGAACCACAATCATCACACTTGTAAGGTTTCTCTCCTGTATGTGTTCTCTTGTGGTACTTCAGATGGCTAGATTGAATAAAAGAAACACCACATTCATCACACTTGTAAGGTTTCTCTCCTGTATGTATTCTCTTATGGTTCTTCAGATTGCTAGCACTCTTAAGAGAAGCACCACAATCATCACACATGTAAGGTGTCTCTCCTGTATGTGTTCTCTTATGGTACTTCAGATTGCGAGATTGAGAAAAAGAAGCACCACAATCACCACACTTGTAAAGTTTCTCTCCTGTATGTGTTCCCATATGGTACTTCAAATTAATAGTATTCTTAAAAGAAGCACCACAATCATCACACACGTAAGGTGTCTCTCCTGTATGCGTTCTCTTATGGTTCTTCAGACTGCGAGATTGATTAAAAGAAGCACCACAATCACCACACTTGTAAAGTTTCTCTCCTATATGTGTTCCCATATGGTATTTCAAATTAATACTATTCTTAAAAGAAGCACCACAATCATCGCACACGTAAGGTGTCTCTCCTGTATGCGTTCTCTTATGGTTCTTCAGATTGCGAGATTGATTAAAAGAAGCACCACAATCATCACACTTGTAAGGTTTCTCTCCTGTATGTGTTCTCTTATGGATCTTAAGATTGCTAGCTTGAGAGAAAGAAGCACCACAATCATCACACTTGTAAGGTTTCTCTCCTGTATGTGTTGTTTTATGGGTCTTAAGTTTGCTAGCTTGAGTGAAAGAAGCACAACAATTATCACAATTGTAAGGTTTCTCTCCTGTATGTGTTCTCTTATGGTTCATCAGATTGCTAGCATCTCTGAAAGAAGAACCACATTCATCACACTTGCAAGGCTTCTCTCCTGTATGAATTCTCATATGGCGCTTCAGAGAGCTAGATTGAATAAAAGAAGAACCACAATCATCACACTTGTAAGGTTTCTCTCCTGTATGTGTTCTCTTATGTAACTTCAGATTGCTAGCATTCTTTAAAGAAGCACCACAATCATCACACATGTAAGGTTTCTCTCCTGTATGCATTCTATTATGGTTTGTCAGATAGCTAGAATTATTAAAAGAAGCACCACACTCATCACACATGTAAGGTTTCTCTCCTGTATGTGTTCCCATATGGTACTTCAGACTTCTAGCATGCTTAAAAGAAGCACCACAATCATCACACATGTAAGGTGTCTCTCCTGTATGTGTTCTCTTATGGCACTTCAGATTGCCAGATCGAGTAAAATAAGCACCACAATCATCACACTTGTAATGTTTCTCTCCTGTATGTGTTCTCTTATGGTTCTTTAGATTTCTAGCATTCCTAAACGAAGCACCTTAACTATCACACTTGTAAGGTTTTTCTCCTGTATGTGTTCGCTTATGTTTCCTCAGACTGCCAGTTCCAGCAAAAGAAGACACATGTTCTGATATTTGAGAACAATTTTCATGTTTTACTGACGTTTTATTGTTGTCAACCATTCTTGATTCCGAGTTGCTGTCCTTTGCCATTTCTGGAATGGTGCTACCCCCAGCTATTTCTACCATTTTACTGAAGCTGTGACTCCTTCCTCACACAAAACATCTGATAGTTCTTGTTCCACAACCATTATGTCTGTGCTGTCATATGTCCACTTTTGTGTATGGAGAGGTAAGGACTACTTGAAGACCATGATTGTGTTTCTGAAAAACACCAAAGTAAAGAATTAATAGCCTCATGAATTTACAAAGTATTGAACTTATGTGTATGTGTAATCAATCAATCAATCAATCAGGTGCCGTCTCCACAATGAAGTTTGCCTGCAATGGATCTCCAACCCTGTCTGTCTCTTGCCTTATCTGTACATTCTGTCAGGCTGATGTTCGCCCAACTCTTGATGTTATCTTCCCACTTGTATCATTGTATACCTCTTGCTCGCTTGCCCTCAACCTTGCCTTTCAGTATGGTTTTTATAAGAGTATCATGTCTTTTAACATGGCCGAAATATTTCACTTGCCTCCTCTTTATTTCATTCAACGCTATTTTTCCCAATTCCAATTTTTCTAGAACCTCTGCATTTGATTGTTTTTGTTTCCATAAAATACGACATATTCGTCTGTATATCCACATCTCCAGGGCATCTATGTGACTTTCTAGTCTCTTATTCAATGTCCAGGCTTTAATACCATATAGTAGCGTTGAATATACATAGCATTTGACAATTCTCATTTTTAATGCATTATTAATCTCTCTAGATGTTAATACTGATTTCATGCCATTGAAAGCACTTTTGGCCATTCCTATTCTCTTTTTGATTTCTATTTCACTTCTGCCATCATTTGTTATTATATGTCCAAGTAGGAGAAACTTGTTACTTGTTCTAGTATCTGCCCATTTACTGTGATGTTCATTGATGACCTTTCCTTGTCACTGCTAATTATCATAGTTTTTGTTATTTGGATGTTAATATCTAAGCCACATTCTGCACTGTGCCAATTTACTTGTTCCACTAGGTCTTGTAACTCTTGTTCGCTTTTTGCTAGTAACACGGTATCGTTAGCATGCCTAAGATTGTTTATGATTCTTCCATTGATGTTAAGCCCAGGCATTTCAACTTGCTTAAAAATTCTTTCTGTGTATAGGTTGAAGAGGCTTGGGGACAGTAACAATTCTGCCGTACTCCTCTTTTTATCTCTATAGGCGACAAATAGTTAGTTCTGCATCTAATAGACCCTACCAAAGGAGAAGTAAGGTGCCTCCTTCCCTCCGCTAGCCTACGGGACACCCTTGGGCAAGGTGGAGTACCCGTTTAGCCCCCCCAACAGGGTAACGTGAAGCCATGGCAGCAGGTGGTGGATTGGACTTGGGAGCAGCTGACAGATAGTTGTTAGTTATGGTTTCAAGTCGGTGACGGTGGGCAGAGGATCTCTCAGTAGAGACAATGGCTATGGTCATCCGATCAGTATGGTCACTGCCAGGAAGGAAGAATGGTAGACTTCCCTCCTTATTGATTCCCGGGCAGAGGAGGCTCGTCAGCCTTGGTTGGTATCTCTTCTAAGAGAAGGAACTCTAAATCTCAAACCTCCGCTGCCTTGCGGGTATACCCATATGGGAAAGGCTTCGGGAGTAAACCCTGAGGACAAATCCGGAGATGGAGTCCCTAAGGCAGTTCCATGTTGTAAACAACATAGTTCTGGCAACTCCTGCGACTGGCACCGATGCCAAGTTGCACTTGGCTACTGCCTTTCCCTTGGTCAACATCTGGTGACAGTGGAGAGGGGGAACCTGCCACTGGGCAACAGCTGGTTCTCCGATTTCCATTGCCCAGGCTTGTGCCCTGAAGAGGTCACTTCAGCACCGTGTAAAGCGGTGACACAACACGGGAAGCAGCATTTGCCGGTTATAAGTCTTAATGCTCGATTGGCGTAGAGCAAGGCGCCAGGGGCTACTTCCGACGGTGGGAGAGATCATCGTATCTCACTAGACAGCTACCGCCCGCCTAAGCTGGGCAACCCCCAGTCAATAAGGTGTTGTCTCGCCACGGTTCATCTGCTCCTGAGGGTGTGTGGAGCTTAGGGGAAAAATCCTGACACATGGACCGCAATCTATACACCTAGCAGCAAGAAAAAAACAAAACAACCGGCCCTAAGGCTGGGAACATGGAACGTAAGAACCATGACCCCTGGCATCTCAGACGATCTAAATGAGATTGTGGATGCCCGCAAAACTGCAGTGATAAACAACGAACTACTAAGACTGGGGATAGACATTGTCGCCCTGCAAGAGACCAGACTCCAAGAATCTGGAAGCATCAAGGAGAGGGACTTCACTTTCTACTGGCATGGCAAGCCGTGCGGAGAGACCAGGGAGCATGGAGTTGGCTTCGCTATCAGAAACAAGCTGCTTAATTCCATCATACCACCAAGTGATGGCACTGAAAGAATACTGAAGCTCCAACTCCAGACAGAGGCAGGCCCAGTTAGTATTATAAGCGTTTATGCCCCAACACTAACTGCAGCATCAGAGTCTAAAGACAAGTTCTATGACAACCTTAGCAAAGAAGTCAGTGAAACACCAGAGAAACAACATCTTTTTATCCTGGGGGATTTCAATGCCAGGGTTGGCTCCGACCACAAATCTTGGCCTTCATGTCTAGGACAGTTTGGCGTTGGGAAGATCAATGACAATGGACAACGTCTCTTGGAATTCTGCAGCCACCATAATCTGTGCGTGACCAACACCTTCTTTGACACGAAACCTCAACACAAGGTGTCATGGAGGCACCCCAGATCAAAGAACTGGCACCAACTCGACCTGGTGCTCACTAAACGCAGCAACCTCCGCAATGTACAGCTGACTCGCAGCTATCATAGTGCTGACTGCGACACCGACCATTCACTCGTCTCCAGCAAGGTGAAGATAAAGCCCAAGAGAATCTACAGAAGCCGAACAGAAGGAAGACCACGCATCAACACCAGCGGCACCCAAAATAAAGAGAAGGTCAACAAATTCATGCAGGCCCTAGCGGATACTCTGCCTGTCCCCACAAATGGAGATTCGACCGAGAGATGGAGTCATTTTCGCGACACCATCTACAATACAGCACTATCAACATTTGGCAAGAAGCAAACTAAGTCAACCGACTGGTTTGAAGCACACTCTGAAGAGATGCTCCCAGTCCTGGAGATAAAGAGACATGCATTCTCAATGTATAAAACATCACCTTCAGAGAAAACACTGCAGGCATTGCGAATGGCCAGAAATAGAGTACAACAGATGGCAAGAAGATGTGCGAACAGGTACTGGCTACAGCTCTCTGCTCAAATTCAAACTTGTGCAGACACTGGAAATATAAGAGGAATGTACGAGGGCATCAAGCAAGCTGTCGGTCCATCAAAAAATAAGATGGCCCCTTTACGATCAACTGAGGGGGTAATCATAAAAGATCGAGCGAAACAAATGGATCGCTGGGTAGAACACTACTCAGAGCTATACTCAGTGGATAACACTGTCAGCGAAGAAGCTCTGGAAGCCATCGATCAGCAGTCTGCCATGCATGCCCTGGATAACGAACCTTGCCTCACAGAAATCAGCGAAGCACTAGACTCTCTCAAATCCGGCAAGGCACCTGGAAAAGATAGTATTCCACCTGAAATTTTAATATGTAGCAAAGAAACAATCATCCCAGAACTGTATGCAATATTGTGGAGAGAAAAATCAATACCACAAGATATGAAAGACGCAAACATTGTTACCCTTTATAAAAACAAAGGGGACAGAAGCGACTGCAACAACTATCGTGGCATTTCCCTACTCAGCATTACAGGCAAGATTTTTGCCAGAGTAATCCTTAAAAGATTACACATTCTTGCTGAAAGAATCTACCCCGAATCGCAGTGCGGATTTAGACCTAACAGGTCCACCATCGATATGATTTTCTCACTCCGGCAGCTCCAAGAGAAGTGCAGAGAACAGAGGAAGCCATTATATATTGCCTTCATCGACCTCACAAAGGCATTTGACCTCGTGAGCAGAAGCGGCCTTTTTAAGGTCCTTGAAAAGGTTGGATGTCCACCCACCCTTCTTAGTCTCGTGAAATCATTCCACGAAAACATGCAGGGAACATTTTATTTGACGGCTCAACATCCCAGTCATTCAGCATCAGCAGCGGAGTAAAGCAGGGCTGCGTGCTTGCTCCTACACTCTTTGGTATCTTCTTCGCTGTTCTCTTAAGGCAGGCATTTGGGACTGCCACTGAAGGCATATACCTCCACACAAGATCTGATGGCAAACTTTTTAACCCATCAAGACTCAAGGCAAAGACCAAAATAAGATCAAGATGTGTAAGAGAACTACTTTTTGCAGATGATGCAGCACTGACTACGCATACAGCAGAAGATCTCCAAAGGCTCATAGATCGTTTTGCAGCCGCCTGCAAAGACTTTGGGCTCACCATTAGCCTTAAATAAAACACAGGTGATGGAACAAGACGCTGGTGCGCCCCCGTCAATCAAAATTGCTAATTACGAATTGAAGGTCGTCCACGATTTTGTGTATTTGGGGTCGACAATATCAGATAATCTTTCATTAGAGACAGAAATCGACAGACGCATTGGAAAGGCAGCCACAACATTTTCCAGGCTAGCTAAAAGAGTTTGGGAGAATAATAGACTAACAGAGCGTACAAAAGCTCAAGTATATAAAGCTTGTGTTGTTAGCACACTACTCTATGGGTCTGAATCCTGGACCTTGTACTCAAGACAGGAAAGGAAGTTGAATTCCTTCCACATGAGATGTCTGAGACGGATCCTGGGCATAACATGGAAAGATCACATAACGAACAAACAGGTGCTTGAACGAGCAGATATTACCACAGTGCACACCCTCCTCAAGCAGAGACGCCTCCGGTGGCTGGGCCACGTATCTCGAATGGAGGATGAACGTATTCCCAAAGATCTCCTTTACGGAGAACTAGCCACAGGAAAGAGGCCAACCGGAAGACCCCAAATGCAATATAGGGATGTGTGTAAACAAGATATGAAAATCATTGGAATAGATCCAGACATGTGGGAGAGAGTTGCAACAGACAGATGCTCCTGGAGAAGAGATGTACGAAACGGACTGGTGCTCTTTGAGCGCAATCTGATCCAACAAACTGAGGATAGGCGGCACAGGCTCAAAGCGCAGTCACTTACTGCCTCGTCTTACAGATGTGGAAACTGTGACAGGGATTGTCACTCTCGCATTGGACTATACAGTCACCAGCGGTGCTGCCAGGCACCTCCCAAGCGGCACAACTCTATAGTCCTTCAGGACTGAAAGAGGCCTACTAAGACGCCACTTTTTCCCATTACAAGTTACTAATAAGTCTGATGTCCTTTCCATCTATTCCTGTATCTTGAAGGCATGTAATTAGTCGTTCATGTTGTACTCTATCAAAAGCTTTCTTGTAGTCTATAAAACAAACATATACAGTCGAGTCCACTTAAGTCAAACTCGAATAAGTAGAATTTTGCTTAAGTCGACGTTACTGGCTTAGTCCCGGCCATTATCCTTCTTTATCATTGTATAAAAAGTCCTGATAAGTCAAATTGGGTTAACTCGAATTTTCGTATTAGTCGAATATAAAAATGAACAGCAACTATATAAGTGTTCATGTTTAAGTCGAACTGTTAATTTCACACACACACACACACACACACACAAATGTTTTGTGAAAGAATTTAGTCAGCCCGGAGAACAATAATCTTGCACATACGATATCTCACTGCATGTCAACAATGGCAGCTAGTGGATGAAAGCTTTTTACTTTAACTTTAAACAGAAAGATTGAGCTGTTGGAAGAGGATGGACATAGTGGGAAGAAGAAAGTGAATACAGCTAGAGAATTTGGTATTCCAACATCGACACTTTCCTGCATTTTAAAGCATAAAGACCACTACAGAAAATTGTTTTTCCAATGTCAAATCAACAGTGATAGACAGCGCCATATGAAAATTCTAAAGTAATTAAAGAAAAAGTATGTGATTTTTCTTTGCTTCTTGACTTGTAAAAAGTGTCTTCCCATGGCCTGTTTAAAGGCACAAAATGGTGAGACTGCATTATCTGAACATCCATTGACAATGATGTTTCTACTAGTGCCACTCTTTCAAGCACTGATATTATAGGGCTATGTATGCCAGTCATTCAACCAATAAACCCTTCCAGCCCTGACTCTGATCATGAGGATGACTGTGGGCTGCAAGCACAACCAGTTTCAGTCAGATATTTACATGATGCAGACTTCTTTTTTTTTATCTTTAAACAGCCCATGGGAAGACATTTTTCACAAGTCAAGAAGCAAAGCAAAATCACGGACTTTTTCTTTAATTAATTTGGAAATTTATTTATGACTTTAATGTTCCTCTTTCAAAAATAACTAAACATTTCAGATATTGTATTGCTATTTATTTGCTCACTGTGTTTCCTAAGTGGTACAATCATTTTACTCAATGCTACTGCATGGTATTAGTGTAAATGTGTGCAGTCTGGATAAGTAGAATTTCTGATAAGTAGAACAAATTTCCCCTCTGCTGTGTGTCCACTGTGACGAGGTAGAGGGGCTTGAGTGTTCCAATGACCCCAAGAGCTATGCCGACGGTAGCACAGCTACTGGTAGGGTCACCCATGTCGGAAAGGTCAAGGGAGAGGGACCAGACCAAGTGACACACAAACCTGCTGCCTTGTAGGTAGACTGGAGACAGTCAAAGGCTAGGGAAAGCACCCCAAAAAATGCTTGTCAAAATCGGATGTACTGAGCCACAGGCTTAACAAAGCAGTGCAACGTAACTTAATTCATGACGTCACAAATTAAAAGTTATGGCGCTAATCCCGTGAAGTCCCATCAGGTGGTGATAGTGCTGGGCCCGCTGCCTCGAGGGGTTCCAGCCCATGACTACTGGTGGTCACCTTCCCCTGTGCTGTGGAGTCAAGGCACAGAGGAGTAGGTTAAGAGCTATTGACCAAATACCCCGGACACTCAACATACTACAGGGAATGCCGAAGGAGTTTATAACAAGAAAGTCTCCTTAACAAATCATCTTCATAAAGATAGAATAGATGTGGCATGCATTCAAGAGACACACCTCAACGCCAATCGCAAATTCTCAGTCAGAGGATATCAAGTCATACGTTTCGACCGCGAAGGACACAAAGGAGGAGTTCTCTTACACGAAATACAATACCTTGCAGCGAAGTATCTGTGATCTATGACAACCAAACGGAAATTATAGGTGTTGATATAATGACAAAGGACGTGAAAATAAGAATTTACAATCTGTATAGCCCAGCAGATAAGGACCTTACACTCTCAAACATGAAAATAACTAACACAAACTGCATTATTGTCGGAGACTTTAATAGCCGTTCAGAAAGATGGGGATACCTAGATACTGACAAATGAGGAGATGAAGTGGAGGACTGGGAAATAGACTCAAATCTCCATCTACTCAATGAAGCGGATGACGCACCGAGCTTCTATTCCAGAAGATGGTTTACCACTTCTACTCCAGACTTAGATTTCTGCACAGGAGACATCCTCCACAACATTGATCGCCATGTGCTTGACCAGTTAGCAGGTAGTGACCACAGACCAATCAAGCTTGTAATGAATATGGAGTATGTTCCACAGGAGCAAAAGCCTTTACAGATTGGGACAGATTTTCTACACTAACAGACAAATATTGTGAAAACATAAATACACGATATGGCAACATGAAGCAAATGGTGGAAAGTCTAAACAGAGCAATAATACAGGCGGCCACTGAGTCTATTCCAAGAGGAGCGAGGAAAAATTACAAACCATACTGGACTGAAGAACTACAAATTTTGGAGGACAAAGTTGAAGATGCCAGAAAGACAGCTGAGAGAGAACAAACAACTGAAGCCATCTCAGCAAAATATTAAAGAACAGTAAATCAAACAATAGACTGTTGGAGGGAAAAAACAGAAAACCTGAATTTTGACAGGGATAGAAACAAACCATGGAAACTAGTGAAAGCCATGAACAATAAAGAACCTTGAAACAGACAAATAACAATTAAACAAGGAAATGCCTTGCTTACAGGGAAAAAGGCTGCAAATGCATTAATGGAAAACTATGCCAGTGCCAGCCACATTGATATTACAACCAAACAGAAGAAAGCAATCAAAGACAAACAGATACATCATAGTAATACAGGGACAGCAGCAGAATATATGATGGCAAATCTAACAATGGAAGAAATGGAACAGGCAATGAATACTCTAAAAAAGAAGACATCACCAAGAAAGGATGGAATAACAAATGAAATGCTAATAGGACAAGGCACTAAGGCAAAAAAGAAACTAATAGCAGTCCTAAATCACAGCTGTAAGAGAGGAATAGTCCCACAGGCATGGAAGGAAGCTATACTAATACCAGTCCCAAAGAAAGGAAAAGACCTGGAAGAACCAAATGGCTATCGACCTATCAGTTTACTTAGGAAAATAAATGGAACACATTATCAATGGCAGGCTAACATGGCACCTGGAAGAAAACCAACTCTTAACACCACACCAAGCAGGATTCAGAAAGTACAGATCCACTGAAGATCAAATAACCTATATAGCTCAGGAAATGGAGGATGCCTTCCAAGAGAAAAAGCACACTTGCGATCTGGATAGATTTAGAAAAAAAGCATTTGATAAAGTATGGAAGGAAGGACTGAAAGTAAAACTGCAAAAAATGCATGTTTGTGGGTGTCCTGAAATGCAGCCTTTACATCCCAGAACAATTTTCGGTTTACTTTTGATGGACCATGTAGAGAAAGAACAGAAGAATTAACTGCTTTCTCTATAAGCATATATAAGACGTCTCACATGACACAAGATTACAAACCACCACAGATGGCTTTCTGTACGGGAAATTTAATATGACAGTACAGGTCAACCCCAGACGTTATCAATCCAGCCAGACTGGAAGGCAGACTTAGTGGACTGTGTAATTAAAACCGACCAGGCATGGTGCAAGCAAACCAGGTTTACCTACAGAGTTGTAAACTGGCAGCTGACCATGAGAACCTAATTGTTCCTTTGACATGACACCATGCAGGAAAACCGATCAACCGAGGCGGTTGACGGCCTTCTGAAACAGAGTAGAGGTGCAAGGTGTGAACTCACTGCTAGGTATAAAAACCCATGCTAGACCTGTTCCCTTTAGATTGTCTGACTTCTGAACAGGTAGGCAACCAGCCCAATGTTTTGTGGGCATATGTATGATTCTGATGTTGCTAGACTCCACTAGGAAAGTTATTTCTTAGTAACTAGTCGTCTTTTAGATGTATGTACTGATTTTCAGTCTATATCTGATCTAGGTTATTTCAAGAAATATCATTGTCTAAGGGTACATTTCTTTCTCAGTTCTGTGTTTAATATCATTGTGCTTTACATGTTACTCTTCTGAAAGTAGAAACTTTATGTGTTCGGCAGATCTTGGCTAAGTTCTAGATATACTTGAGGTGTCCTGGTAGATGCTTGTCATTTCTTTGTAAACTAGCCTAGTCGCTTTTTGTTGCGTGCATTTGTTGTACAGAATATAGTCAACTGACTATTTCTTTAATTCTTACAACAGCACTAGCTAAGTGGTGACTAAACCGGGCAGATCAGCAATATGGCTGTTCTGTATGGTCACTTCAGTTAGACTTGTTGTATGTCTCATTTTGTAGCTATACAATATTATTACTAATTAATACTGCCTTATGCTATTATGTTGAGTATCATTATATGTCCATTTTGAAATAATATATTTTATGTATATTGGATGTTTGATATATTGATCTGTCATATGCAAACCTACCAATATGAAGTGTTATGCTATTGTGCGTGCATTGGCACCTTGCCTATCGATTGAATTGGAAGCAGGGGTGGAATGGTACAGACATTACCCACAATTGTTATAGGGTATATGGTGCTAAACCTTTTCATCGTATGGTGGACGGTAATTCACGGAAGTCTGGCACAGATACTGGTCACGGCTTGTAAGCCCGGATGATCAGGTACTATTATAATACCATTACCGACCCTGTGAGCTGCTAAAACAACTTTGGATGGAGTGGCTGTGCGACCCAGAATGTCTGTATTAGCGACATGGACATAGGACGGCAGAAATGTAATAATTACAGGCCTGTGAGACAATTGAAAAGCCCGTCCCAGACTAAGACAGTAGGGAGAAGGAGGATGGTGAATGCAGTAGAGCTGGAAGATAAACTTGGCCAGACTGGTCATTGTATATAGGTGTGCTAGGATATATGTAGTACTTAGGATTGTAATGATGTAGAAATAGATATAACACATTCTTGACTATTTCTTCCTAGCTTTCACAAAGAGTGCCTATGTATAGATCTCAAGAACTAGAGACTACTAGGTAGTGCCAGGACTGACAGGCATCAGAATACCAGCAAGCTGTTTTGTTTCTACTGGAGAGTTCGCTGATCTGGACCACAGATCCAGATAGTTGACAAGTAACATTGAAGTTATGTAATGTTTGTCATCACTATCAATATGTTATATGATTTCATCATCATCATCTTGAAAACATCAGATGTCTAATAATAATGATAGCCAATAAATGTTGTAGCCTATTTTAAACTCATAGTTCAGTTGTTATACTTTTTAATTCCAATTGTGCATACGTGTTGTGTGTGTACATTGGTGGGGGGTTACTTACACACGAAGGAGGGAGCAGTCAGGGAGAAAAACCTGTACTGGGATAGTTGTCAATTACTCTTACATTTAGACTTAAAAATCTATCTTAGCTAACCTTCTCCTTCCTATTCCTTGGCAAATATTCAGCACAGTTAATTTCAATTTTGTAACGAGCCATTTGGAGCTGTATGTTGGATATTCACAGTGTAATCTGTAGTTCAGCAATACAGATTTTGTCCCTAGTCAATTTCTGACTATTTGGGGTTGCACGCCAGTGAATAATACTTTCATCTAGGCGGTGGCCACCCCAACTTCTGACAGTGGGAAAATGTATAAATTAATCAGCCACTACCTTGAGAACAGAATTGCCAGAACAAAAAGTACAAGGAGAAACCAGCAAAATGATGCTGTTGGAGCAAGGGATCCCTCAAGGAGGAGTTCTTTCACCAACATTATTCCTAGCATATATAAATGACATCACGGAAAATTTTCCAGCCAGAGTACACACATCCTCCTTTGCAGAAAACCTAGCCATATGGATATCTGAAGAATATATTAGTACAGTTAACAGCAGAATACAGCAAGCCTTATTAGCGCCAGAGGACTGGTCAAAATCATGGCTAGTGAAGATAAGTGAGGAGAAAACAACATGCACAGTGTTCTCCCTCTCAAATAAAACTCAGCAACCTAAGCTGGTATTGAATGGAAAAATATTGCACCATGAACAAAATCGAAACTATCTAGGAGTTACCTTTGATCGTCGCCTGACATGGAAGACATAGGTTGAGATAAATCGAAAAAGAGCAAGGCAAAGAATGGCAATCATGAAAAAGCTTGCTGGTACAACGTGGGGAGCAGATGAGAAAGTTCTTAAGAAGTTATATACTGGGCGGGTGAGGCCAGTACTGGAATATGGCATTGCAGCTTGGGCAACAGCAGCTAAGTCAAACTTTAACAAAATAAGTAGTCCAAGATCAAGGAATGCGAATCATAACTGGAAGTCTGAAGACAACGCCTATTAATGAACTAGAAAAGATCACTTGTTTACAACCAATGCAGGATAGAAGAGATAGCAGAGCCCAGCAACAAGCAGAAAAATTTAGAAGACTGACAGACCACCCTATGTATAACAGGTTTAATGGTTTTGGAAAGGGAAGACTGAAGCGTAGCAACTTTGTAGAAACTGCAAAACGAAAGATTAGGGTAGACCCCATACTTAACATATCAACAGTCAAACCCATTTACAATGCACACAAGTTCCCAGCTTGGAGACAGCAGCAACTGCCTGAGATGATAGAAAACATTCCTGGTATTGAGAAAAAGAACACAGAATGAAACCAAAAGAAGAAAAATAACCCTAAACTACATGAAAGAACATTACCCAAGCAGCAATTGGACCCATGCATATACAGATGGATCAGCCAAAAATTCTATAGAAAATGGGAGGAGGAGGAATTCTCCTAAATTTAAAAAATGGAGTGGGAAAAAAAAGTCACTGGCAACTGGAAAATTTTCAAGTAACTTTAGCGCATAGGTAGAGGCTTTGAAAACTGCAGCAGAAATGCTCTTGATGGAGGAAAATAAAGAGAAGCAAATAGCTATCTTCACAGATGCAAAGTCAACACTGAAGAGCAAATACAGCACAGAAATAGCTGACCTAAGAGCAGCACTCCATGGTCTATGCCAGAAATCCAAAAACAGAACAAACAAAAGAGGATATGTGTCGTTTAGTTCGAGTGCTGCAAAAAACACAGTCTCTATTGACACCGACAAATTCTATTAAATGCTTGGCTCATGTAAATCTTTCGGCATAATTTCCTGCAACAGACTGAAATTCTTCGGCAGGCAGAGTGTCAAACTTTCAGGAATACTCTGAGCTACTTCGCGATGAGCACTTTCCTTTACTTGAAATCCTTCTATAACAATTTTTTTCCTCCTTTCTCTGTTTGCCATATGGAATGTAGGATGTGAGCATTGATCTGTGCAATTTCAAAGATCTAGTAGTAGATATTCTTCCACCACGTAATGGTTTTCCTATCATGGATATTATAATATCCAACCATTTGGTCCATTCTGTCGCAGCCATTCATCGCCGTTTTATTTTCATGGAGACCATCTTCAGCTTGCTTTGCGGTTTTCGCAATCCGCTCTCAACAATTCTAACTACAGACTTGGTAGAGACAACAATGCATGGTTTTTTTTAGCTTTGTTTAGCCCTTCCACCAAATAATCATATCATCAATGGACACATTTTCAAATGGGTAAAATGCTTCCTGGATATTCTTCAGAGTCAACAAGAGGATACATTTTTTTTTTTTTGGGTACCCTCAGGTTGACATACATGAAACATGGTGTGATAAATATATTATAATTTTCTAATTGATTACTGGGAAACGTAGTGGCAGTGCCACATACCAAGGAGTATATAAATGTGCACTTGTACACTGGTAGTCTTTGATACATGGTCTTGGATCAAGTCCCATAGCAATAATGACAGACGTAAACTTCAGCCATTCGTGCTTCGTTGTCAAACACTCAGCTGTTGACGAACATTCACTGGTTTTTCTTTATCACCACGTGCTAAAACTTTAGACACAACTAAAACTACTTTCTAAATATTCACATTCACATATTATTATAAACAATAATCTAGCTTGATCTCAAGTCATACTACGTGGACGCAAACTGGTGGGCGTTTCCATTGTGAAAAAACCAAAACAAACAAATTAACACTACCTTAAAACTGAAAATTCACAAGAATCCAAAATTAGAAAACTATTGACCGCTCCAAGATGGCGTAGAGATCTTTCGGCTGTACTACTTTTTAGTTTACTGTAACTTAAAATTCCGAAACGGAGCAGAAATATGTGAAATAAACCACTGATCATTTTGTGGGACGAAAAGGGCGGACTGCCATTACAGCAAATCCATTCTGTCCACAGATGGGAGCACGGTAGCGAAAGAGTTAAGCTGTATTCCTCTAATTTCCCATTAATCTTGAATTTGTGTCCATCTTGATTGTAGTTACATTGAAAGTTCAGATTGCTAGAAATCTTAAAAGAAGCACCACAATCATCACACATGTAAAGTTTCTATCCTGTATGTGTTCTCTAATAGTACGGAGCGCTTATGGGGATGTACCGAATGCTGTGATGTCGGTTCCTAAATCAATCAATCAATCAATCTAATAGTACTTTGAATTAATAGTATGCTTCAAAGAAGCACCACAATCATGTTCTCTCCTGTGTCTCTCTTGTATGTGTTCTCTTATGGACATTCAGCTTGCTAGCACGCTTAAAAGAAACACCACAATCATTACACATGTAAGGTTTCTCTCCTGTGCGAATTCTCTTATGGTACTCTAAACTGCTAGCTTGAGTAATAGAAACACCATGTTCATCACACTTGTAAAACTTCTCTCCTGTATGTGTTCTCTTATGGGTCTTCAGAGTGCTAGATTGAAAAAAAGAAGAACCACAATCATCACACTTGTAAGGTTTCTCTCCTGTATATATTCTCTTAGGGTTCTTCAGATTGCTAGCATTCTTAAAAGAAGCACCACAATCATCACACATGTAAGGTGTCTCTCCTGTATGTGTTCTCTTATGGAACTTCAGATTGCGAGATTTAGTAAAAGAAGCACCACAATCACCACACTTTGTAAAGTTTCACTCCTGAATGTGTCCCCATATGGTACTTCAGATTAATAGTATTGTTAAAAGAAGCACCACAATCATCACACTTGTAAAGTGTCTCTCCTGTATGTGTTTTATTATAGTACTTTAGATGGCTAGATTGAACAAAAGAAGCATCACATTCATCACACTTATAAGGTTTCTCTGCTGTATGTGTTCTCTTATGGTTCTTCAGATTGCTAGCATTCTTAAAAGAAGCACCACAATCATCACATGTAAGGTGTCGCTCCTGTATGTCTTCTATTATGGTACTTTAGTTGGCTAGATTGAACAAAAGAAAAACCACAATCATCACACATGTAAAGTTTCTCTCCTGTATGTGTTCTCTTATGGCACTTCAGAGCGCAAGATTGAATAAACGAAGAACCACAATCACATGTGTAAGGTTTCTCTCCTGTATATGTTCTCTTATGGTTCTTCAGATTGCTAGCATTCTTAAAAGAAGAACCACAATCATCACACATGTAAGGTGTCTCTCTAATGAACAAAATCGAAACTATCTAGGAGTTACCTTTGATCGTCGCCTGACATGGAAGACATAGGTTGAGATAAATCGAAAAAGAGCAAGGCAAAGAATGGCAATCATGAAAAAGCTTGCTGGTACAACGTGGGGAGCAGATGAGAAAGTTCTTAAGAAGTTATATACTGGGCGGGTGAGGCCAGTACTGGAATATGGCATTGCAGCTTGGGCAACAGCAGCTAAGTCAAACTTTAACAAAATAAGTAGTCCAAGATCAAGGAATGCGAATCATAACTGGAAGTCTGAAGACAACGCCTATTAATGAACTAGAAAAGATCACTTGTTTACAACCAATGCAGGATAGAAGAGATAGCAGAGCCCAGCAACAAGCAGAAAAATTTAGAAGACTGACAGACCACCCTATGTATAACAGGTTTAATGGTTTTGGAAAGGGAAGACTGAAGCGTAGCAACTTTGTAGAAACTGCAAAACGAAAGATTAGGGTAGACCCCATACTTAACATATCAACAGTCAAACCCATTTACAATGCACACAAGTTCCCAGCTTGGAGACAGCAGCAACTGCCTGAGATGATAGAAAACATTCCTGGTATTGAGAAAAAGAACACAGAATGAAACCAAAAGAAGAAAAATAACCCTAAACTACATGAAAGAACATTACCCAAGCAGCAATTGGACCCATGCATATACAGATGGATCAGCCAAAAATTCTATAGAAAATGGGAGGAGGAGGAATTCTCCTAAATTTAAAAAATGGAGTGGGAAAAAAAGAAGTCATTGGCAACTGGAAAATTTTCAAGTAACTTTAGCGCATAGGTAGAGGCTTTGAAAACTGCAGCAGAAATGCTCTTGATGGAGGAAAATAAAGAGAAGCAAATAGCTATCTTCACAGATGCAAAGTCAACACTGAAGAGCAAATACAGCACAGAAATAGCTGACCTAAGAGCAGCACTCCATGGTCTATGCCAGAAATCCAAAAAAGTTGTTATTCAGTGGATCCCATCACATTGCAGTATACCTGGAAATGAAGAGGCCGACAGACTAGCAAAAGATGGTAGACGACTACCACAGCCTGACATAAACATAACCTATAATGAGGCAAAGAGGTTTATGAAAAGCACTTATAGAACCAAATGGGAATCGGAGCATCCCGGCCACCAGAAAGATAATGCATATTATAAACTCGACCGAAGAGAACAAGTAGCAATCTTCAGACTCCGCATAGGACATAACAGGCTGAAATACCACTTGTTCAATAAACTAAAGATAGGAGATACTGATGAATGTAAGTGTGGAACTTGTAAAATTACAGCTAAACATTTGCTGCAGGAGTGCCCAATATATGCAGAACAGAGAAAGATATTTTGGTCCACACCTGCTTCATTTGAGGACAAGCTCTATGGAGATATCAACAAGCTCAAGTTGACTGCAACTTACTTTAACTACATTCAGGTTGACATATAAAGGTGCATGAAGAAGTATTTAGACTGCCACACTTCATACCACAGGTATGTCAGTTACAAAAGCATCCCATAGGCATGAAATAGAATATTGCTTGGATAGCAAACCCATTACGTGGAAAGTCAGAATCAAAAGCTCACTGTGTGGGCTTCATAAAAGGTGGAAAAAGTGTCCTAGTGGCACGAAATGGAATATTGCTTGGATAGCAAATCCATTACATGGAAAGTTCAAATCGAAAGCTCGCTGTGTGGATGTCATCTGCAGACTGCATTCTTCTGGCTTCCGGAAGAACAGCCTATGGTGAGTGGAAGGCCCAATACATGGAAGTGAGGCTAAGCAGCCATGTGCAGGACGTGACGATTCCTTGGGTGAGCCCAGTAACAAAGCGCTGTGTGATGGCTCTGCAAGTATGGAAGCCTCCTTGGATGGCGGGAAATGCCCATGGTCTCTGCCCCTGCCTTCCCTTGAGGGCTGACCAGGATGTCTTTGGCTGTTCTATATGGGCAAGCTGGGATGGGGGATAACACAACAGTGAGAGAAACGTCAGGAAGGTTAACCCGGTCAACAAATGCCCACAGAAGCCGGATATGTCGGCCTAACGGCACAAGAACGCAGATCTGCTGTAATGTAAACAGGCACAACGCAATCACGTCCGGAAAAAAAGAGTCTGGATGAATGCAGAAGAAGAAGAAATGGCGGCTTCTATACTATACTAATTACTATAGCAGACCTGTATTTATTTACAATTAGAACTCGCAGTTTAACTATTAAAATTAAACAGAATACAAGTATCAATTGTAGCAATAATTAATCTGTGTACTTGTATAATTTTTAAGTATTTGACATGACTGAAAATAATATTTAAAGCCAGTTTTCAGACCCGTCTATATTATAAACCTGTAAGGAGAACTTTTTTCTCAGCAGCACAGCAGTACATACTTAGATAAATTTAAATAAAATATTGTAAAGAGGGGTCGATCCGAAGAGAATGGTTGCTGCCTCTGGAGCGGTCTCAGCTGGCAAAGATTAGTTTCATCTTCGTGCCAGGGCATGCGGGAGTACAAGGAAATGAGCGGGCTGACAAGCTCGCAGGTGAGGCTACTGTGAAGGGCGGGCGCGCCATGGACCAGGCTGACATGAATGCTCTACGAGAAGTAAGACTGTTGCGAGAACCAAGTGATGACTGAATCTACAACAATGGCCAGGCTGCGAGAGCAGCAAATTAAAAGAGGGGTGGCCAAACAAGAACACTACGCAGGAAGCCAAAGAAGATTGATAAACCAACACAGAACTGGCGTCGTTAGCCGCTACACGCTGCGGGATTTGCTGAGGAGGGGATCCGAGCACTTATGGACTGAATGGTTCGAGGATGATCTGTCGAAACAAGTTAAGGTTTTGTTTTTAAAGTTAGTATTTAGTTATTATTTGTTCACTTTTAGATACAGAATAGTGTAATTATAGAGCAGAAGTAGAAATCAAGTATTAGGGAAAGTGACTGCTTAATTTATGCAGCAGTTACAAGCTTCTTTATTTACATTATTGCATGATATGTAATCAACAAAAGAAAGCAGCCGCAATGCAGTGCAGTGGATACACCAAGATAATGCGAGTACATTTTCATTCATTGTCCTTTGACATACGACAAACATATCACATGACATTTAATTAATATAAATCGGCAGGCTATTTTTTATCATAAATTAGGTAAGCAGTACATCCTATTGAAACATGAATGTGGCCTTGATTTCCTTTTACAAGTCTGCATACTAAAATATACATCTTGCCAAGGTTTGTTTGCCAATAATTATCAATGCACATATTTAATGAATATTAATATATTTATTCAATTTGTGGCTATTTTAATTATTAATTAGTTCATGACACATCCTATAGAAAAATAGACAACATGTCAAGTTAGGTCTTGCTGCCCCAGACAAACAATAACAAATGGTTGCTATGTGATATAGTTCATTTAAAAATAAACAAGCCACTGTAATAGAAAGCAAAATTTAATGTTCTTAGCTTCCAATTCACTGGGCTGTGATCAGAACTGCTCACTTCAAAACTTGCTTAGATTCCTTATTTTTTGCACTTCCTGGTTGTAGATCACGATGATACAAATATTAATAACTATTCTTATAAATTATAATTGACGTACATTATTCATTTAGATACAGGTGGACTCGTCTTGTCCAGCTGTATTCAACTGTAACAGTTTCATAAATAAAACCAATTTTCAAACATTGATTAAAATTGCTACTTACTTACTTACCATCCATTATGATTAACCATGCCAATTAAATAATACATTTATAAATGAATAAAATATTCAACATTACGGTTCATTACGAAACTGAGAGTGTGGTTTAGTCCAACATTCAACATAAACATGCGCCAGGCATGCAATGAAATACCTGGGAATACGATTTGATCGAAGCCTTGCTTAAACTGAGCTCACAGGCCAGGTGATGACAACAACCAAGCGGGGTTTGGCTTACCATGAGGGTGATGGCGGCGGGAAACTGTGAGCAGCGCCATCTATGTCTTCTATACAGGGTTCTGGTCCTTTCTGGTTTTGAGTGTTGTTTAGTGTTGTTGTTTGTCCATCAAGAATGATGATGACCATTCATTTTCATCCAGTGGGGTTGAAAGTATGGAGTCGTGAGTTCTAGAGATGGCTGAAAAGGCCTATTTGGCTCTTTTGTCATGTGGACAAAGAATGCTTCACGTTTCTGGAGGAGGGGTTTCCTGCAGTGGTTCCAGTTCCAATTTTCAAAAACAAAAATTTCAAATTCGGCCTCGTCTAACCTGCTTCATCAGCTGTGGTTATTATGAGGTCCGTGGTTTTTGTGGGTTTATTCACCCTAATTCTGTCTTGTGAGTCCTATCTCGGACTGGTTATGTAGCGTTTGTGTCTGTGACGTCAGCAGGGGGATCCGTCGGCGGCTGTTCTTTTTGCATGTTTCCTCTTGTGGTTTTCTTTGTTGGTGCAGGCTCCTGGCTTGGCTGGGTGCAGTCCTTATAAGGACTTTTCGTTATCCCACTCCGTGCATCGTAATCTCGGGGATTGGTCGGCGGCTGTCCTTTGTGCACGTCTCCTCTTGTGGTTTCTTTGTCAGCGCAGGCTCCTGGCTTGAACTGGTTACAGTCCTTAAAAGGACTTTTTATTTTGCATTTTTGTCCTCTCAATTGTGAAGTAACTGTAGAAGCTTTCCTTTGTGCTCGTCTGTTCTTGTGGTTTTCTTTGTTGGTGCAGGCTCCTGTCTCGTCTGGCTTGACTTACTGCAGTCCTTATAAGGACTTTTTATTAGGTCTTTTAGTCTCCTTTGTTGTGTATTTTCTGTAGGAGCTTTTCGACGTTTCTATTTTCCTTCTTGTACTCTTTTTCATCTTCGAGTTTTAGCTTCGGCCATTCGCTTTTTTCCTCCCCGTCAGCCATGGTTTTCTCTCTCCGTCTTCTATGTAGTACGAGTAGTCGGTATCCTGTTCCAAGATTACAGTTGGGTAATCTACCGGTCTCCTGAGTTTTTTTTTTTTTTGTTGGTTTCTTTTCTCTTTCAATCCAGCACCTTTTGAATTCCTGGTGTCTGAGGTTCTCCATCCTTGCAGACTCTCGTAGCTCCTCCAAAGTAGGGCACCGAGGCCTCTCCGTGTCGTCCTCAGGTTGCTCGTCTTGATTTTCTTCGAATGTCTGGCGGGATAGTGCCGTGGCTGGGTTGCTAGCTTTGTCTAGCGGTTCCGTCTCGTTCTCTTGTTGGATGTTATCTTGCGGTTCCTCTGTGTGCTTTTCTGTTTCTTGTGCTGATTTGTTTTGGGTTGGCTCCCTTTAGATTGTTAGAATTTCTCTTACCGCTTTGATGTCTCGCAGAATCTCTTCATTTATCTTTGTCATCTGCCTCATATTCTCCACCTCTTATTTGATGTCCCGCTGGATCTCCTTTATTTCGGCAAGAAGTTTCCCATTGTCGCTGGTTGGTGCCGATGTTTGCAGTAGCTTGACTTGCTTCATTAGCTCCTCAATCTGGCTTTGCAGTTGCTCTTTCTCGGCTTGTGAGATGCTGTCTCGGACCTCCGCATTGCTTCATTGTATGGTGTCTTTGTGGTGATGGCGATCTTTAAGACATCTCTTTGTCTTTGCAGGTAAGGACAGCCCAGGTATCTTGCTCCATGTTTGCCCAGACAGTTGGCGCACTTTCTTTTGATGTTGGGTGCTCGGAAGTCCGTGTCCACCTTAGCCAGCGACACTCCTTGAAGCCGTGATGATCGGCTTTGTTCACTTTTAGATACAGAATAGTGTAATTATAGAGCAGAAGTAGAAATCAAGTATTAGGGAAAGTGACTGCTTAATTTATGCAGCAGTTACAAGCTTCTTTATTTACATTATTGCATGATATGTAATCAACAAAAGAAAGCAGCCGCAATGCAGTGCAGTGGATACACCAAGATAATGCGAGTACATTTTCATTCATTGTCCTTTGACATACGACAAACATATCACATGACATTTAATTAATATAAATCGGCAGCTATTTTTTATCATAAATTAGGTAAGCAGTACATCCTATTGAAACATGAATGTGGCCTTGATTTTCCTTTTACAAGTCTGCATACTAAAATATACATCTTGCCAAGTTTGTTTGCCAATAATTATCAATGCACATATTTAATGAATATTAATATATTTATTCAATTTGTGGCTATTTTTAATTATTAATTAGTTCATGACACATCCTATAGAAAAATAGACAACATGTCAAGTTAGGTCTTGCTGCCCCAGACAAACAATAACAAATGGTTGCTATGTGATATAGTTCATTTAAAAATAAACAAGCCACTGTAATAGTACTAATAGAAAGCAAAATTTAATGTTCTTAGCTTCCAATTCACTGGGCTGTGATCAGAACTGCTCACTTCAAAACTTGCTTAGATTCCTTATTTTTTGCACTTCCTGGTTGTAGATCACGATGATACAAATATTAATAACTATTCTTATAAATTATAATTGACGTACATTATTCATTTAGATACAGGTGGACTCGTCTTGTCCAGCTGTATTCAACTGTAACAGTTTCATAAATAAAAACCAATTTTCAAACATTGATTAAAATTGCTACTTACTTACTTACCATCCATTATGATTAACCATGCCAATTAAATAATACATTTATAAATGAATAAAATATTCAACATTACGGTTCATTACGAAACTGAGAGTGTGGTTTAGTCCAACATTCAACATAAACATGCCGCCAGGCATGCAATGAAATACCTGGGAATACGATTTGATCGAAGCCTTGCTTAAACTGAGCTCACAGGCCAGGTGATGACAACAACCAAGCGGGGTTTGGCTTCCATGAGGGTGATGGCGGCGGGAAACTGTGAGCAGCGCCATCTATGTCTTCTATACAGGGTTCTGGTCCTTTCTGGTTTTGAGTGTTGTTTAGTGTTGTTGTTTGTCCATCAAGAATGATGATGACCATTCATTTCATCCAGTGGGGTTGAAAGTATGGAGTCGTGAGTTCTAAGATGGCTGAAAAGGCCTATTTTGGCTCTTTTGTCATGTGGACAAAGAATGCTTCACGTTTCTGGAGGAGGGGTTTCCTGCAGTGGTTCCAGTTCCAATTTTCAAAAACAAAAATTTCAAATTCGGCCTCGTCTAACCTGCTTCATCAGCTGTGGTTATTATTGAGGTCCGTGGTTTTTGTGGGTTTATTCACCCTAATTCTTGTCTTGTGAGTCCTATCTCGGACTGGTTATGTAGCGTTTGTGTCTGTGACGTCAGCAGGGGGATCCGTCGGCGGCTGTTCTTTTTGCATGTTTCCTCTTGTGGTTTTCTTTGTTGGTGCAGGCTCCTGGCTTGGCTGGGTGCAGTCCTTATAAGGACTTTTCGTTATCCCACTCCGTGCATCGTAATCTCGGGGATTGGTCGGCGGCTGTCCTTTGTGCACGTCTCCTCTTGTGGTTTTCTTTGTCAGCGCAGGCTCCTGGCTTGACTGGTTACAGTCCTTAAAAGGACTTTTTATTTTGCATTTTTGTCCTCTCAATTGTGAAGTAACTGTAGAAGCTTTCCTTTGTGCTCGTCTGTTCTTGTGGTTTTCTTTGTTGGTGCAGGCTCCTGTCTCGTCTGGCTTGACTTACTGCAGTCCTTATAAGGACTTTTTATTAGGTCTTTTAGTCTCCTTTGTTGTGTATTTTCTGTAGGAGCTTTTCGACGTTTCTATTTTCCTTCTTGTACTCTTTTTCATCTTCGAGTTTTAGCTTCGGCCATTCGCTTTTTTCCTCCCCGGTCAGCCATGGTTTTCTCTCTCCGTCTTCTATGTAGTACGAGTAGTCGGTATCCTGTTCCAAGATTACAGTTGGGTAATCTACCGGTCTCCTGAGTTTTTTTTTTTTTTTGTTTGGTTTCTTTTCTCTTTCAATCCAGCACCTTTTGAATTCCTGGTGTCTGAGGTTCTCCATCCTTGCAGACTCTCGTAGCTCCTCCAAAGTAGGGCACCGAGGCCTCTCCGTGTCGTCCTCAGGTTGCTCGTCTTGATTTTCTTCGAATGTCTGGCGGGATAGTGCCGTGGCTGGGTTGCTAGCTTTGTCTAGCGGTTCCGTCTCGTTCTCTTGTTGGATGTTATCTTGCGGTTCCTCTGTGTGCTTTTCTGTTTCTTGTGCTGATTTGTTTTGGGTTGGCTCCCTTTAGATTGTTAGAATTTCTCTTACCGCTTTGATGTCTCGCAGAATCTCTTCATTTATCTTTGTCATCTGCCTCATATTCTCCACCTCTTATTTGATGTCCCGCTGGATCTCCTTTATTTCGGCAAGAAGTTTCCCATTGTCGCTGGTTGGTGCCGATGTTTGCAGTAGCTTGACTTGCTTCATTAGCTCCTCAATCTGGCTTTGCAGTTGCTCTTTCTCGGCTTGTGAGATGCTGTCTCGGACCTCCGCATTGCTTCATTGTATGGTGTCTTTGTGGTGATGGCGATCTTTAAGACATCTCTTTGTCTTTGCAGGTAAGGACAGCCCAGGTATCTTGCTCCATGTTTGCCCAGACAGTTGGCGCACTTTCTTTTGATGTTGGGTGCTCGGAAGTCCGTGTCCACCTTAGCCAGCGGACACTCCTTGAAGCCGTGATGATCGGCGCAGTATCGGCACATTTCCGTCTTACTGCGACACATTGCTCTGCTGTGGCCGGCCTTCTGACATCTGGAACATTGAGTGATTCTTGAAATGAATCTCTCTGGTTGCTGTATTCTCTTGTTGATTGATACTGTGGTCGGCATTTCGGTGCCCTTCGATATCACCACTGCCAAGGTTGTAGGTATCTTGAGTAGGTGACGAGCCTTCAAGTATCGGATGTGCAGAGTCTCTTCTCGTAGCTGCTTCAGGATTTCTTCGTCTGTCAGCTCCACTGAAATCCGCTTGATGACTCATCGGACTGTTATTGAGTCTGTGTTTCCGACTCTGGTGTCTTTCTCTTCCTTCTTCTCTGCTGTCTTGGTTCTTGTCTGTGTTGAGCTGTCAGTCTTCTCCTTCGTAGTAGCTTCAGTGATAGCTGTAGTATCAGGCTCTTTGATGCAGCTAGCCGGTAGGCACTCCACGTTCTTCTTCTTGTTGTCGGCTCCCACGCTGCAAATTTTGGCAGCAGCGTGTTTCTTGTTGTTGGACTTTTAACGTGACATTTTCCCGCGTATCAGGCTTCTTGACAGAATAAGGCGACGCATGCACCCAAAAGGAAAAAGCACGACCGGGCTGCAGGGGTTTTTCTGTCCTGTCTGTTATTCTTCACAGCGCTTGCAGTCCTGGTTGCCTCACACGTGACTGCACCCTTGCGTAATGATGTACACCACGAATTTCCGTCTTTGGCAGCAGTCTCCCAGGTGTCATGATGAATTCCAAAAGCATTCAGTGAGATTTTCAATCAATCAACCAATCGTGTGCCATGCCGGAAAGCGTGGACGGTCATGACTCGCCATTTCACTCGATCACCAGTGTCGTGGATCAGCTCAGCTTATAATTTTAAAAAATGTATTTTTGTGACAATCGACTTTCGCTGTTGTTCTTAACTTTTTCTCTCCTCCAGGACTTTGACTCTGTGACTGGCCCCCATGACTGGAGTAAGAATTTGTTCCAACTCTAGTATACGCAAATCAGAATTCTCACGTTCTCTGATTACATGATGCCAGTTACCATTGCGTTCTTCGGTGCCAACGATATGAACTGTCAATAAGTGAGGTTCTGCTGCAAACTTAGCCTGTGGAGGAGGGGAAAAAAATCACAATGAAACTTACAAGACTTCAACATCTAGTAATTCATATTGAAATAAAGACGAACAGATAATAGAATGTAAAATTAGACACCAGAACTAACACACCTATTCTTGGAAACTATGATCATGAACGTTACTATTGATACAAACCTTACTCGTTGGGTGATGTATTTCATCTGCTGCGACAGAGGAGCAACTTCGGAAACCAGCAATAGGATAGTTTTCATTCCAGAAAGCATTAATGTTCTTGAGAGACTCTGAGTCTGGGCCACGACTACTAGTCAGAAGGTCAAAATTTTCATCTGAAGAAAAATCATCAAACAAATCAAATGTTGTCTCTTGGCGGTCTTCTTCTGCCTGACTACAAGAAGTAGGTTTCTTGCAGAACAAAATGTCTAATGAGAGAGCTGGGATGAAGAAACAAGAATCACCATCATTCAAAACAGGTAACGTAGAAGCTGTGTTACTGTTGCCAAAACCGGCATGCTCTGATGGTCTTTGGTAGACATTCTTTTGGAAAACGTTGTCTTTATTTCTCTGACCGGACACCAATACTATGCTCTGGGAATAAAGCTTTTGCTCTATGTCACATCCATTGTGATTTGAGTCAGGAATTTCTTTTGTTTGCAAGGGTAGTAATCCATGTTTTCGTTTTTATCTTTGACGTTTCTTCCGATTTTTGGAAGAAGAACATCCTTTATTTCTCATTTTTTCTAGGTGTTGACAAAACTGATGCCAGATTTAAAATGGCTTGTAGGACCGACTGGGATGTAATCTCATCCACTGTAAGTTTGGATTCCGTGAATAACTTGAGATCTTTAGTCCTTTTCGGATCACAACGAGTGACTGTTACCAGCTCGGATTTATATACTAGTTTTTGAGCCTTGTTAAAACCGGGTTCGGTAAGTTTCTTAGGTCAAGCAGTTCAGATTACGCTGACGATGTTGTCCGTATGGTGTGAAAATGAGGCGGAGCCTCAGTTGTTATTCTTTAATTTTTATATGACGTCACGTATAATATCGCTTGCGGGGCATACATTTTCATAATTCCCAGTCTAAGGGGGATAACTACTTCAATCTTTTTCCGCGTTAAGATGCCGCTACTACTTCCAGAATGGTTAACAATTCAAGTCCGTGGTAGCTTTCGTTCAACGGAGGTTCATTTTCTCAACTTTAGTGGATGCGTAAGAATAGCTGTCCACAGGGAGTGTTAGTAATTGACCACTCAAGTTGACTTTCTAGCCAATAGACTTTTGCTTATTCACGAAAAATAGGCCTTAGCAAAACATGAACTGTCGAAGATAAGAACTTAGACACAAAAAATATTCTGATGTTGACATGAACTTACAAACATCTGCTGATGAATAAATGGACGTACCAAAATTTAATCTACCGAAGACATGAACTTACACACAAAAATTAGGATGATGACATGAACTTAAACAAATCTGATATCGAAGAAATGAATTTTAGACGAGTTATCTCCCTTAAAAGTGGGGAATTTGAATTTTGGCCAGTGTCTCGTTTTATGATTGGTTACTGCTTACAAATGTAAAATAAGTCCAGACATGTTTTTAAACAATCGATAAGCCCATCTGTATAAAATGAGCCGGACTGTCTACATTTTATGATCCGTTTACCAAGCGTTCGAGATTCTGCAACCAATTGTGTTTACATGATCAACGGAGCTGAATTCGTTAGACCATTGGGTGTTGATAATAAAGTCGCTTCTGTGTCAAGTTACAGGGCTACGGTGATGTTACATTTGCGACGTTACTTTGGAGAATCAGAACTGTAATTTCCCACTAAAGTTGGACTGACGCTGAGTCGTGGTGAATTTGAACAATTGATGGATATGCGCGGTGAAATTCTTGCGGCTTTTGACAAGGCACATTCAAACATTAATATACCCATTTGGATCACTGATTCTATGTGTTCCTATACACCTACTTACAGTAACCAACTCACGGCTGGTGAGGTTTCAACCCCATATGTGTATGCTTACAATAACCAGTCTACACCACTGTCATAAGTCGGGGTGCCCCACCGGCTAGATGAAAGTAGTATTCACTGGCGAGCAACCCCAAATAGTCAGAAATTGACTAGGGACAAAATCTATATGGCTGAACTACAGATTAAGCCCTGAATATCCAACGTACAGCTCCAAGTGGCTCGTTACAAAATGAAATGAACTGTGCTGAATATTCGACAAGGAATGGGAAAGAGAAGGTTAGCTAAGATAGATTTGTAAGTCTAAATTTAAATCATCGACAACTATCTCAGTACAGGTTTTTCTCCCTGACTGCTCCCTTCCTTGGTGTCTAAGTGAACCCCCACCAAAGTACACAACAACACGTATGCACAATTGGAAAAAATATAATGACAGAACTATGAGTTACAATACTACAACATTTGTTTACTAATCATAAAAATAGACATATGATGGTTGTCAATATGAGGATGATGAAATCATATACATATTGATATTGATGACAAACATTACATAACCTTTACTTGAACTATCTGGAGCTGTGGTCCAGATCCCCACTCTCCAGTAGACACAAAAGAACAGCTTGCCGGTATTCTGACGAATCCTGTCAGTCCTGACACTACCTAGTCAGTCACTCGTTCTTGAGATCTATAACATAGGTGCTCCTTTGGAGAGCTTGAAAGAAAGTCAAGAATGTGTTATATCTAGTTCTACATCAGTGCAATCTTAAGGAAAACATATTCTAGTAAACACATATACAATGACCAGTCTGGCCAAGTTTATCTTCCAGCTCTACTGCGTTCACCATCCTCCTTCTCCTCCATATCTCTGTCCTACGGTCTTAGTCTGGGACGGGCTTTTCAATTGTCTCACACGCCTGTAATTATTACATTTCTGCCGCCCATGTCCATGTCGATAATACAGAAATTCTGTCGTACAGCCGCTCCGTCCAAAGTTGGTTTAGCAGCTCACAGGGTCGGTAATGGTATTATAATAATGCCTGATCCTCCGGGCTTACAAGCCATGACCAGTATCTGTGATAGGTTTCCATGCATTAACGTGAACGCACGCCCACAATACACTGAGAAAGTTTAGCACCATATACCCTATACCAATTGTGGGTAATGTCTGTACCATTGCACCTCTGCTTCCAACACAATCGATGGTCAATGTGCCAATGCGCAGACAATAACACAACACCAATTTATTCTTAGTGAGTTACCATATAATAAATCACATCAAATAAACCTAAGGTATGTGAATACAAAATGGCATATAAGGCTATTCTTTACCTACATTGTATAATGCAAAATGTAAGTAATATCCTTATCTACAACAAACTGGGAAACATAGTTTCCATATACGTTACAGACTAAATAAATGTTTGTCAAGTGCATATCCAGAGTATAAAAACACTGATGCATTCAAATATATCAAACCTCCAATACTTTAACATAATAACATTATGCAAAGTTAGTAACAATATTGTTTACATAAATATGAGACATAGAAACAATACTCAGAGCAATCCCTACTTAGCCACTGCTGTGGTAAAAATTAAGGAAATATAGTCAGTTGACTATAATCTGTACAAAAAATGCACACACCAAAAAAGAAACTAGTCTAGTCTAGCAAGCATCTGCTACGACACCTCAAGTATATCTAGACAAGATCTGCCTTCCATAAGGTAACACTTAAAGCAATATGATATTGAACACAGAACTTAGAAAGACCACTCAAGTAACCTACGACAATGATAGTTCTTGAAAATAACCTAGGTCAGATATAGACTGAAAATCAGTACATAAAAGACTAGACTAGTTACTAAGAAATAATTCTCCTAGTGAAATCTAGCAACATAAGAATCATACCTATGACTACAAAACGAGCTGGGTGCCTACCTGTTCTGAAGTCAGACTTAATCTAAAGGGAACAGGTCTAGCATGGGTTTTTATACCTAGCCTAGAAGTAGACCCTTATCTCCCAGGAATTCAAGTCATCAATTATTCCTTTATCTCCCCCTAGCGTTAATTGCAATTATCACTGCAACTGGCCATCACACCTTGCTCCTCTCTGTCTGGTACAAAGTCCACAGGCCCAGTGTTAATTGCCTTATCAGATCTGTTTTCACACATTCCTGAGTCTGCCAGTCAGAGTGGACGGGGCTTGTTTACAGCCCTGTGCATATTATCTCTCCCTGTGTCAATGTTGTTCACACCTGGGCGATTTTGAGTTGCCAGGCCCAGCTCAGTTTCGGTCTGCTCTCCAGTGGTGTGTAATTATCAGTTTGACATGTAACACCTTTACGCTGGACTGTCTGTGTGATTTCATTCTGGGGTTGTTGCCATTCCCACTGTCCTGTTTTAGTGGCCAGCAGCCATCTGTTCTGACACTTCACAGTTGAATGGATTCCTTTTGCTACAACATTTTATGCCTCTATGTGTGCAGGCCTGATTGTTCTGTCTTCTATTTCTCCTCCTTTATTATAGAAAATTGCATCTGTTCTTCTGTAACTTCTCTACATGGTGAACCGAAAATTGTTCTGGGAAGTAAAGGCTGCATTTCATGACAACCACCATTTTCAACAGATCATCAAGTAAATCAATCCGCCATCGCTTCTAAGGGTAATCCGATTCCATTGGGAACCAACGTAAGAAATCTATCAAGAAGAAAGCCTGTAGACATCGACAGAAGCATTTTGTTGTGTCCGTGTTTCTGTTCATTTAAGTTTTGCGAAAATTTAAAAAAAAAAAAAAACTAAGAAGATTATAAACGGTTAGTTTCCATTTTGTTTTAATACACGGTATGTTTCTCTACAACTATGCCTTTTCTGAATGTGTTGTGTGTGAGTCTTGGTTGTGTCGGTTTTTCATGGTTTTTTTTTCATTTTGTTGATGTGTCAGTTGTCAGTGTTTGTGTAAGTTTTCGTTGGTCGAGTTAGTGTGTTGTGTCATTTTTTCTTGTGTGTGTGTCATTTTCAGTTGTTGCCTGTTACATTTTGGGTGTCTTCTTTTCTTTGGGTGACTCGTTCGGTGTTTATGTATTTTTTAAACGATTTTTTTTTCGTTTTCATTGGTTGTTTCAGTTTGTTGGTGTGTCATTTTTCAGTGGCTGTGTCATTTTTTTTTAATTTGTTGTCTATCTCTTTTCTTGTGTATGTCTCTGTTACATGTTTGTTTATGTTTTGGTTTTCTTTAGGTGCATTGTTCAGTGTTTGTGTCAGCCTTTTTCCTTGTTTGTGTCGGTTTTCCTTGAATGATTTATGTTCGTTGGTTGTCGCTTTCTGTTGTGTGTGTGTGTGTGTGTGTGTGTGTGTGTGTGTGTGTGTGTGTGTGTGTGTGTGTGTGTGTGTGTGTGTTACATTTTGACGTTTACATTTGGATGTCTTGGTTTCTTTGGTTGTATCAGTTTGTCGTTGTGTTAGGTCGTCAGTGGCAGTTTTCATTGGTTGTTTGAGTTTTCCTTGTTTGTGTCATTTTGTCGTTGTGTCATGCTTTTTTTCCCCATTTGCTTGTGTCTTTTTCAGTTTTTGTCTGTTACATTTCTACGTTAGCATTTGTATCTTTTGGTTTCTTTGTTTGTGTCAGTTTGTTATTGTGTCAGTTTTTCATTGTGCCAGTTTTCATTGGTTGCTTCATTTTATGTTTTGAGTAGTTGCCGATGTCTTTGTGTGTTACAATTTGACGTTTACATTTGGTTGTCTTGTTTTCTTCAGATGCCTTGTTCAGAGTTTGTGTCAGTTTTCAGTGTTTATGTTGACAGTTTTCCTTGTTTGTTTCATTTTGTTGATGTGTCAGTTTTCATTGTTTGTATCATTTTGTCGTGTCAATTTTTATTTTCATTAGCTGTTGATTTCTTTGCATGTATTATATTTTGACGTTTATGTCATATTTTTTCATTGTATTTGTCAGTTTTCATTGTTTGGGTCGGTGCATTATTATCCTATCTGTTTATTTGAGTGAGCATATTGTGGACTTAGTAACCACCTATTTGTCGCCCGTTATGGAACTGACACCCGATGACCTCATACGTTTTGTACGTTACGCTGTATTCGACGCCATTTTGCCTTGTAGTTGCCGTATCGTTGATTTCTCTTAATGTTTATGCACCCCAGACTCTGTCGCTTTGAGAAATGCTCGATATCTCACAGTGAGTATTTTTTCGCGGTTAATGAAGACACTATCAATAAGTTGGCAACAATGATAGAGCTGCTGCTGCTGCTGCTGCTACTACTACTACTACTACTACTACTACTACTACTACTACTACTACTACTACTACTACTACTACTACTACTACTACTACTACTACTACTACTGCTGCTGCTGCTACTACTACTACTACTACTACTACTACTACTACTACTACTACTGCTGCTGCTACTGCTACTACTACTACTACTACTACTACTACTACTACTGCTACTACTACTACTACTACTACTACTACTACTACTACTACTACTACTACTACTACTACTACTACTACTACTACTACTACTACTACTACTACTACTACTGCTGCTGCTACTACTACTACTGCTGCTGCTGCAGCAGCTGCTGCTGCTACTACTACTACTACTACTACTACTACTACTACTACAACTACTACTACTACTACTACTACTACTACTACTACTGCTGCTACTGCTACTACTGCTACTGCTACTACTACTACTACTACTACTACTACTACTGCTGCTGCTGCTGCTGCTACTACTACTACTACTACTACTACTACTACTACTACTACTACTTTGTTACTATTACTACTGCTACTGATATTACTAAAGTTACCCTTATACTACTATTCGTCCATCTCCACCTCTTCATTTTCTCCCTTTCCTACTACTACTACTACTACTACTACTACTACTACTACTACTACTACTACTACTACTACTACTACTACTACTACTACTACTACTACTACTACTACTACTGCTGCTGCTACTACTACTACTGCTGCTGCTGCAGCAGCTGCTGCTGCTACTACTACTACTACTACTACTACTACTACTACTACTACTACTACAACTACTACTACTACTACTACTACTGCTGCTACTGCTACTACTGCTACTGCTACTACTACTACTACTACTACTACTACTACTACTACTGCTGCTGCTGCTGCTGCTGCTACTACTACTACTACTACTACTACTACTACTACTACTACTACTACTACTACTACTACTACTACTTTGTTACTATTACTACTGCTACTGATATTACTAAAGTTACCCTTATACTACTATTCGTCCATCTCCACCTCTTCATTTTCTCCCTTTCCTACTACTACTACTACTACTACTACTACTACTACTACTACTACTACTGCTGCTGCTGCTGCTGCTACTACTACTACTACTACTACTACTTTGTTACTGTTACTACTGCTACTGATATTACTAAAGCTACCCTTATACTACTACTCGTCCATCTCCACCTCTTCATTTTCTCCCTTTCCTACTACTACTACTACTACTACTACTACTACTACTACTACTACTACTACTACTACTACTACTACTACTACTACTGCTGCTGCTACTGCTACTACTACTACTACTACTACTACTACTACTACTACTACTACTACTACTACTGCTGCTGCTACTACTACTACTACTACTACTACTACTACTACTACTACTACTACTACTACTACTACTACTACTACTACTACTACTACTACTACTGTTTTGTTACTATTACTAATATTGCTACAACTACTATTATTACCAATATTTTTACTATTTGTATCCATAACTTATGGAGTGTCATACTCACCCACGCCAGGTGATAAGGCTCTTGCTGCTGCTGCTGATGATGATTAGTACTACTTGCCCTATTGGTGCTGCGACTACCACCCTTGCATGAAGATAATGGCGTTAATGGGGGATTCCTGTAGTATGAGTCAACCCCGGAATTGCTCAATTCTATCGGAGATCACAATATGTGGGTGGTACGCCAACCGGTCAGACACGTGATGATGATGATGAAAATAACAAGTACCATTGCTGCTATTGCTACTCATTCATTCATTCAGTAGCGTGTCCTTTGCAGAACCTCGCTCCCATAACAACCTTCTGGAAAACCTCTCGATCACAAGCAAGATGTCCTGTGTCTGATACACCCATCTGGAGATCATCCGCCACATCCTGCACCCATCTTCTCTTTGGCCTTCCTCTTCCTCTCTTCCCAGGCATATACCCGTCCATTATTGTTCTCTCCAAACTTTCGTGACGTTTCAAGTGACCGAAATATTTCAGTTTTCTTTGTTTTATCGTCTTTAATAGCCAACCTTCTTCAATATTCAACTCTTGAAGTATGGATGCATTTGTTCTTTTCTTTACCCAAGATATTGTTAGAACTCGTCTATAACATTTATACTCAAAGGCATTTATGCGCTGTTCAGCTTGTTTAGTAAATGTCCATGTCTCACAGGCGTATGTTGCAATTGGAAAGATGCATGCTCTTAAAAATCTAATTTTTGTAGTTCTGTCTGTCCCACTCCATAATTTATTCAGCTGTTTTAGTCTTTGAAGAGCAATTGATAGTCGCCGTTTAATTTCTTTCATTGTGTCGCCGTTGTTGGTTATCAATGACCCAAGGTATTCAAAATTTCCCACCACCTCCAATTTTTCCCCATTAATGTATATTTCTTTCTCCATAGTAGTTTTATCTGTATGCATTATTTTTGTTTGTGCTATGTTAAGATATAAGTTGTGATTTTCACTATTCAGTTGGGTTGAGGCAATTAAATTTTCTATGCCATCCTGTGTTGTGGAGAGTAATACTGTATCATCTGCATATCGAATCTCTGGGATGTCATGCCCGCCGATATTTAGGGTAAGGCATCATATAGCTCCCTGTTTATATCATCTCTTACATTTCTCATATTTTCGGCGTACAGGTTAAACAAATAGGGTGACAGCACGCAGCCCTGACGGACTCCTTGCTTGATGTCAAACCAATCTGATGCCTCGCCATCTATTCTAACTGCTGCTTGTTGGTCTAGATAGAGCATTTGTATGATTTGTACTACATGTGATGGAAAGCCCATATTCCTCATGATTTCTAAAGTTTCTGATGTTGTACAGTCAAACGCCTTTGAATAATCCACAAAACATGAGAATAGGTTTACATTAAATTCTCTGCACTTCTCTATTATTAAACGCATGTTGAATATGCGATCTCTTGTTCCTCTTCCTTGTCTAAATCCAGCTTGAACTACGTTAATCTCTTCTTCCATTTTCTTACGAAGTCTTCCCATTATGACTTTTAGTAGAATTTTACTTGCATGACTGATCAGGGCAACAGTTCTATAGTTGGAGCATAATTTCAGGTTGCCCTTTTTTGGTATTGGAATGAAGATAGTTCTCTTCCAATCTTTTGGCCAAATACCATGTTTCCAAATCTTTGTACATAATGCATGATATATGTGAATGCTTTCTTCTCCTCCCGCTTTTATTAGTTCAGCTGGTATCTCATCACACCCAGGTGATTTACCATTCCTCAGGTTCTTTATAGCCCAAGCAATTTCATCTAATGAGGGTTCAGGTTCTGTCTCTGCTGTCACTGGCTCATGTATCTCATTCATATCTTCACTGTCACTCACATCATACATTCCACTGCAGCACTCCTGCCATCTTTCTAGAATTTGTCTAGATTCTGTTAAAGTATTTCCCATCTTGTCACAGATAACATTCAATTGAGGTTGAACATTTCTTGTCAGTAACTTCATTTCTTTGAACATTTCATAATCTCTTCCAGTCTTATGATATTGCTCTATTCTGGTACAGCAATCTTGTATATGTTGATTTTTGTCCTTTCTTGTCTTATTTCATATTTCTCGGGTTAAAGATTTATACTTCATCCTGCTGTTATCGGATTCATCTCTTTTCTGTTTCAGCTCTCTTCGTTGTTTTATTAATTCTAACGTGTCTGATGTAATCCATGGCTTAAGTTGCTTTTTCTTGGTCGGAATTAGATCTTTGGCTGCAGTTATCAAGATTGTACTGCCAGTTCATCAGGTGTCATTTCTTCTTGTACAGACATCAAGACCTCAAAGCGATTCCTAACTTCTACAGTGTATGCATCCGGTATTTTTGTGAGATCAAAACGAAGTGGTCTTGGTCCTCGGATAAGCTTTTTGAGTTTTAATTTCAGATCTGCTTCTAATAACTGATGATCTGTATCACAGTCTGCACTACGTAGGATTTTTGCAGATGTTATGCTTGATCTCCATCTTCTTTGTATTAAAATATAATCTATCTGATTTTTGGTAATACTGTCTGGAGACTTCCATGTGAAGAGTCTTCTTGGATGTTGTTTAAAAAGCGTGTTAGCTATCGTTAACTCATTTTCTGTGCAAAATTCAATTAATTTGTCACCTGCATCATTTCTATTTCCTAATCCAAATTTTCCTAAAACGTGTTTCTCTTTTTCAGCTCTTCCTGCACCTACTTTTGCATTAAAAACTCCCATTATTATTGCTAAATCATTATGACCAATCTTATTTAACGTGTCTTGTAGTGTGTTGTAAAAATCTTCAATTTCGTCCTCCTCTGCTGTTGAAGTAGGTGCATATATCTGTATGAGAGTTGTGTTCTTTGGACGGCCTTTAAGTCTAATGGTGAGGATTCTATCACTAACTGGATTATAACCCATTAAAGCTTTTGCAGTTGTCTTATCTAAACAAAATGCCACTCCACTCTGGCCTCCGACGTCTCTACCAGAATAAATAAAAATACTTCAATTTTCAGTTGTAACTATTGCTACTACTATTACAAATATTATTAACCACCACCATGTCACTACACGTAACTTCCTCTACAATTTAAGGGGTCACTTGACCACTTGACCATCTCTTGACCACTTCTTGACTACCACTTGACCACGTCACCTACCGCTTTAACCACCATGTCACTACACGTACTCTCCTCTACTATTTAACTGGTCACTCGACCACTTGACCACCTCTTGACCACCACTTGACCACCTCATCTACCACTGTAACCACCGCCATGTCACTTCACGTAATCTCCTCTGCAATTTAACTGGTCACTCGACCACTTGACCATCTCTTGACCACTACTTTACTACCTCATTGGTCAAGTTAACCACCACATCACTAGACGTACTTTCCCCTTTAATTTAAAGGGTCACTTAACCACTTGACCACATCTTGACCACCTCTTGACCACAGTTTGACCACGTCATCACACACCCTTACCTATAATTTAAGAAGTCACTTGACTATGTTTTTTTTTTTAATTTTATTTTTCTATATATGTTTTATTAAAATTATTATATACCTTACTTGAAACCTTTGTTTTATGTCTTATGTTAAATGTCGTACCTATAATTACAGGGGTCACTTGAACACCACACAACCTCTGACGAGTCACTAGAACACGCCTACATTTTTTGAAAGAAAAAGAGGAGTTATCGCCCTTTGAGGTGGAATATCGATTTCCACCTAAACAATGCACGGGCTTTTGTACATATATACTACTATCCTTAGCATAACTTCATATTCTTCTTCAGCGTTCCGAGCCATTGAAGTTCTTTGCTGCAGATACAATCCGTCTCCATTCGTCTCTCTGGTTGATCTTCTCTTACCAGTCGTTGATTCCAAGTGCTTGTAGGTCTGTATATATATATATATATATATATATATATATATATATATATATATATATATATATATATATATATATATATATATATATATATATATATAATCTCTCCACCGTCTTCTTGGTCTACCTCGGGGTTACGGTCATTTATTTCCTGAGTGTAAGCGAGTTTTGTTTCCCTATTATCTTCCATTCTTTCTATATGCCCCAGCCATTGTAGTCTATTAGCCTTCATGATACCAGTGATTAGCGGGGACTTCAACAAATCATAAATGTCTTTGTTACTTCTTCTTTTCCACTCTCCACTTTGTGTATCCCTAATGGGTCCAAAGATGCGTCTTAAAACTTTGTTCTCAAAAGTTTGTAACAAGGCTTTGTCTCCTTTCGTTGTACTCCAGGTTTCAGAGCCATACAGCACAACTGGTCTGATCAGTGTTTTGTATATTGTGATTTTGGTGTTACGAGATAACGCATTTGATTTTAGTAGATGTTGTAGTGCATAGTAATCTTATTTCCAGAATTGATTCTAGTTTGTATTTCTTCCCTTATGATGTTGGAGCAGTTGAAGATTGTACCCAGGTATTTGTATGTTTCCGTTCTTTGGTCATATTATCAATTTGTATGTGGCCAGAGTTTTTAACCATTCCTTCTCTTGAAATTACCATATATTCTGTCTTATCTTGGTTGATAACCAGCCCCATCTGTTGGGCTTTTTCCTTTAAGTGAGTCAATATTTCCAATGTCTGTTGTTCACTTTGCCCTATAATATCTATATCATCTGCATAACCAAGCAGCTTGAATGTTCCTCCAATATCACATTTCTCCTTTATCTTCCTTACAACTTTCTCTAGAGCCAGATTGAAGAGTAGCGGCGATAGTGCATCACCTTGTTTCAAGCCAGGTGTTATTTGGAAAGGGTCTGATTTCCTGCCTTTATATGTTACTATAATATAAGTATCTTCCATGCATAGTCTGGTCATGTTGATTAACTTCCTTGGTATTCCAAATTCCCGCATAGCATTCCATAGACTATTCCTATGGACACTATCATAAGCATTTTTAAAATCCACAAAAATGTTATGGAGATCTCTTTTATATTCCCAATTTTTCTCGGTTATTTGTCGTAAGATAAACATCTGATCTATTGTTGATCTGTTTTGTCTAAAGCCCGCCTGGTAGTCACCTAATATGTATTCTGAAAATGGTGTTAGTCTATTTAGTAGTACTGCGGATAGTATCTTATAAAAAAAAAAAAATTGTTGTACATCAGTTACGGGACGTTGCAGTCAACACCAGCATTTTCAGCTGCTGTTGATGTACTAGGCAAGTGTTACGTTCAGTAGTTTGCCATTGCTTTCTGAACGACCGGCCCCTATACCTTTTTCCGAAAAAACCAGCACCGCCGTGTTTCGAACCCGGGTATATGGGCTCTCAAATCGCGTTCGCAAGCCCTTTAGCCACAGAGACCGGTGTATCTTATAGCATAACGTTAATTATTATTTATTTGTTGTCCACTAACCACTATCCTATACAACCTGCAATAGAGGACGAACAATGTGGGTTTGTAGAAGGAAAGGGTACAGTAAATGCTGTACATATGCTGCAATCAGTTATTAACGTGCTATAGAAGTAAACAAGGATATACATCTTTGCTTTATTGACTACACAAAGGCTTTCGATAGAGTTAGGCATGTCAACACGGTGGATACTACAAATTGATGGGAAAGACGTTAGACTTATAAAAAATATATATATTGGAAACAACAAGCTGCCATAAGGATTGATAATGAAGTGGGACAATATCAGCCTATTAAGAGAGGTGTTAGGCAGGGATGTGTAATGTCTCCAGATCTGTTTATTTTCAGAAATGTAGAAGATATAAATGGAATCAGCATTGGAGGACGAAACATCAATAACATTAGATATGCAGATGATACAGTATTGACTGCAGACAACGAGCAGGATCTGCAACAATTAGTAGATGCGGTTGTTGTACACAGTGAGCTACTGGGGTTAGAATTAAATTGTAAAAAGACAACGATTATGGTCGTCACTAGGAAGAACGAAAAACAACAATGTAATATACAAGTAAATGGGAATATTCTTCAACAAGTGAATCGGTACAATTATCTCGGAACGGTCATAACATCTGATGGGAGATGCCTTGAAGAGATTAGGACAAGAATCGCCATGGCGAAAGTAGACTTTAGCAAGATGAAAAACATTCTGACCAATAAAAAGATGTCAATTGAAATGAGAAAAAGAGTGTTGAGGGGGTACATAGAGCCTTATTCTTTTGTATGGATGTGAAACTTGGACAATGTGCAGTCAAGCTGAAAAACATCTGATGGCTGCAGAAATGTGGTTTCTGAGAAAAATGCAAAGAATACCATGGACAGACAAAAACCAATGACCAAGTACTACAGGAGACAAATGAAAATCGTAAACTGATTAGAGAAATTAGACGTAGACAGTCAAACATTTTTGGACATGTTATGAGAGGAAATGGATTGGAAAACATAGTGACAACAGGCAAGATCGAAGGGAACAGACCAAGGGGAAGACCCAGAGGGAAATACCTGGATGCCTTGGCCACATGGCATGGTCGAGACAGGAACACTGAGCTGATCCACGACTCTGGTGATCGAGTGATGTGGCGAGTCATGACTGCCCACGCTTTCCGGCATGGCACATGATTGATTGATTGAACCACTATCCCTAGGATATTTTCTATAAATCCCATTATATGTTCACTGTATAATGAGAACAGGTCTTACAAGGTTTACTTCTCATGCTGTATCAATGTTTTCTAAACATTGATATATTTGTGTGTAACGTGAAATAACGTAAATGTGCACACAAGCTCAAGCCATCATATTCACACATTTATTCACATTATTACATTTACATTTTCACACGTTATTTAGGGCTGCTCCCCCCCCCCCCCCAGGGATACAGTTGTGTGACATGATGGACACTTCTGTCAGAGCCTAACATGGTATAGCTATGCAGCAACATCGTTACGACACCCGGCGGACAAGAATTGTCGGCTGGCAAGATTGTTACCTGACACGCGACCAGCGGTCAGGCTGACGACAGACGCACGCAGGCCACGTGACGCCACTCGAGGCAGTGGGCAGTTTGCGTGCTAGCCTCAGACCGAGCTGGGATTTCAGACTGGAAGGACGTATGTGATGAAAGCAAGGCGTTTGTATGGATCTCTGTGGGTGAAAGCCGAACGACTGATATCTTGAGCGTCAGACCTGAGAGCTGTATTGTGGTTGTGAGCGTCGTGAGTTATATATTGTAGATTGTTGTAATTATCGTTCTGTATTTACTGTGGCAATAAATCCATAGAACGTTATGTCGTTGTGTCTTACGTCCAATCACGTTATACTTGTACTGTCTCACGCGTGTTAGCTAACGAGCCAAATATAAGATCCTGACACGTGTGGACGTGGGTTGCTCGTCCTTGTTTAAGAACCTAATATATGTAGACGTGTGTCGTTCGTCTTTATTATCTAAAACTATAATTCTTGAACTTGTAAAATTTGTCAAGGTTATAGCTATGTAAATGTGATCGTAAAAGTCTCAGTGTGATCCATTACTACATTGTTTAAATATGTTTAAAATCATTAGTAAATGTGCAGTACATATTGTTTGATCCTGTAAACGTGTAAAACATTTGTGATTTCTGAAACTTGTCACCGTTTGACCTTGTCGACATTGTGATTTTGTCGCCATTTTGACCTTGTCGCCATCTTGTGAACTTGATGTCTATGTCCTTACTGAATGTCATCTTGATGTTATTGAGTGTTCAGATACAGATAGATTGTCTTTGTGAATTGAGTTTGTGGAACGCAAAGAGTTTTGGAAAGAGTGTAACTTCTGTTGAGAAAAACACTGTTGACGACAAATTTACGACATACAATTATACTCGACGCCATCCAAACCTAATCAACACTTAGTGACTTGCAGGCACACACCAACAAATAGACGCTAACTTATTTCTCTCCAAAAACAAAGCAGGTTTTTTCCGTACCATCCATAACCTTGCCGTAGAGGTCATTAGTGGTTCCAAAGTAACGACCCTACAGTTTTCCTAGCCCGATTGTCCAACCATTCTTCACCGTATCCAAGGGCACTTGAGTATATTTTTCTTTACTTTAACTTTACGTATGCATTAGTGGGCACTCATCGTATAGTAAAATCAAGTGTAAATTGTTTTTCTACTAACCATTTACAACATATTTTGTGTGGTTGATTATCATTGACGTATTTTCTCCATCATGTCGTCATTATTTGATTTCATCGATATGGGTATTAAATTGCATCTGACGGGTGATGAATTAACACAATGGAGTGAGAAGAAATACGCTGAATACTGTGAACGCGAAGATAGAGCAGCAGAAAGAGCTCTAAAACAAGCAGAAATGGCTGCCAAGCAAGCAGAGGCAGAAACAGCTCTAAAGCAAGCTGAGATAGACAGTGAACTTAAGAAAGCAGAAATAGCAGCTCAGAGTAAGAGAGAAGAACTAGAATTACAGTTGAAAATGAAACAACTTGACACTGAGACTGCAATGAATAAAGAGGCAAAGAAATCTGAAAGACTGGAAAAAGAAAACCAGTATAAGAAGTATCAAGGTATCGTACGTAACTATACCTCGGGTGACTGCATAGCAGCCTTTACCCAAAATTTTGAGACTTTAATGGAACATTACCAAGTTCCACTTTCTGAATGGAATATTCTATATATGAGGAGTCTATCTGGGGAACCTCTTAAAGTCATTGAAACCATCCCCAAAGACCTCAGAAAAGAGTACCATTACATTAAATCTAAGATAATGGCACATTTCATGTTAGACGAGGCAGGTTACAGAGAACAATTCAGTACATTGAGTCCAAAATCAACTCAAACGTTCTCTGACTACCTCTGTTTAGTCCGAGATGTTTTCAGCAAATGGACTTCAGCAGCCAAAATTAACAAAAATTATGATAGATTAGAAGATCTCATCATTCGAGATAAAGTCATTTCTTCAATCCCATCATCTTTTTCTAAGTTCTTACAGGAGAATGAATGCACAAGTGTGGAAGAAATGGAAAGACGTGGGTCGGCCTATTACACGGCCAACAAACAGTGCTTTGCCACTGAAGCTACTGACAGTAACTGGGTAGCAGCGGCCAACTATGAGAAAAACTACAGTAGGCAAAAACCAAACAGGCCTACCTCTGAGAAATATAGACATTGTATCCATTGTAAATCTTCTCACCATTTGAACGAGATGTGCGATAAAAACCCAGGGTACCAAACATACTTGCAAAATATGGTAAACAGACAAGACAGAGAACGTAAATCGTTCAAAAGTTTACGTAAATGTTTTCTATGCAAGGCTTACGGGCACCATCGCATGGATTGTAGAGGCAGGCATATGACCAACAAAGCCAATGCCGCCTTGTTCGATAGCTCAGCGTCAGAAGACGAAAATCCAGAGAAAACATCCTGTAAATGCAGCACAGGCTTGTGATGTATTTAGTGCTAACAAATGCACTGTCTGTAATACCTTCTTTGAAAATGGTATCTTAACATGCGGGCACGCCATCCCTATTGCCAATGAGGAAGCTAACTTGGTAATAGACTCAAAAGGCAGATTAGACATCTATCACGGGTATGTTAATGGCAAGTTTGCTACAGTACTTCGCGACACCGGAAGTACACTTATTGGCCTGAAAACAACATTCATAACGCCTACAGACTATACAGGCAGACACATCACATGTAGAACATTTTCAGGCAATATTGAAAAATATCCATTAGCTTGGGCATACATTGAAACACCATTCCTCACCGGGAAAGTAAAGGTCGCGGCACTTACAAACCCAGTGTGCGATATAATCATAGGAAATTTACCTGAGGTGAATGACAAACCTCATAGCCATGACATAACATCACTATGTATTGATGATAACACATCACCACCAAATGTCATCACTGAAAATGTCATATCACCTATTGAATGTATGTTAGCTAATGCAGCACTAAGTTCTCATCACATCATTGACGATATCATTCCATCATCATCTGATGTCATTGAGTGTGTGAACGCAGTAACAAGAGCTACTGCTAGAGTGCAAGATGATAGTAACCAAACTGAGGCTATACAAATGCTTAGCCCAGAATTACCACCTAGTGACTCTATGAAGGAAACATTCATAACAGCTCAAAAAGCTGATCCTTCACTGTCAAAGTACTTTGACCTGATCGGCAAAAAGGCAAGAGTAACCAAAAATGCGAAATGGCATTTTGCTTTACACAATGATATACTCACCAGGTATTACACCAGAGGTGACATTACAACAAAGCAAACTGTGTTGCCAACTACTTATCGCAAGCAAGCTTTACATCTTGCTCACGATATACCTTTTGCAGGTCATATGGCATATGTTAAAACCAGGTCAAGACTATTGACACAGTTTCATTGGCCAAAATTTTGCAATGACATAAGAACATATTGCAGAAGTTGTGATACATGCCAAAAACTAATAAAAAAAGGTAAACACCCACAGGCAAAGTTACAAGTCACTGACTTAGCCAGTCGACCTTTTGAAAAATTATCAGTTGACATTGTGGGCCCTCTTAGTCATACAACAACTAGAGGGAATAAATATATTCTAACTTTTATTGATCAATGTAGCCGCTGGCCAGAAGCTATTCCGCTAAAGAACATTACTGCCAACGATATCATGGAAGTGTTCTTCCATATTTTTTCCCGAATTGGGTTTCCAGATACTATCCAGTCTGATAGAGGCCCTCAGTTTATTGCCGCATCGACCCAAGCTTTCACCAAAATGTTAGGAGTGAAGCAAGTCTTCAATAGCCCCTATCATCCTCACTCGAGCGGGATTATAGAAAAGCTTAATGGGGATCTGAAGCACATGCTTGCAAAAGTAACTCAAGATCACCCCAATAACTGGGATGTATACTTACCAGCTGTTCTCTTTGCTTATCGCGAGGTACCACATTCTAGTACCGGTTTCTCTCCTTTTGAACTAATCTATGGTGCCAAACCACGAGGCCCATTAACAATTTATCACCAAATGTTAACTGATTCTACTCCAGTACTTAAACCCATATCATCATTCGTGTATGTAACATCATTGCGTGAAAGGATTATTAAATCATGTGAAATTGCTAAAAATGCACTAAAACTATCTGGTGCTACTTACAGACAGTACGCAGACAAAGGTAACAGAACTATAACATTGACACCTGGACAGGACGTTCTACTACTACTACCTAGTGACAGACAGCTACTGACTGATTCTTGGCAGGGACCTTTTAAAGTGACAAGACAAATCTCACCTGTGGACTACGAAATCCTAATAAAAGACAAACACAAAATATTTCACATAAATATGCTAAGACCATACCACAACAGAGACAACGAACAAGACGATACGACAGCTTGCACCGTGATAATAGATCACGAAGATGACGATTCTAGCGACGAGATTCCAACACCTACATTAGACACGACAAACTGCTTGAAGGAGATCAAGATCAATCCAAACTTAAGTCAAGCAGAGACAAACAGTTGCAAACAGTTGATACAACAGTACAACACCATTTTTTCAGACAACCCAGGACAAACAGAATTAGTACAGCATCACATCACACTCACATCAAACACACCCATAAGATGCAGACCATACACCATACCATTACATTACAAGGAACAACTACATCAAGAAATCATCAACTTAGAAAAAAACAACATCATCAGACGATCCCTATCAGACTTCTCTTCACCCATGGTCATTGTACGCAAAAAGGACAACACCATACGACTTTGCATCGACTACAGAAAACTGAACAAAATAACTGTTTTAGATCTTGAACCAATGGCAAACACTGACGATCTTCTGACAGAACTGACTGACGCTAAGTTCTTTACGACGCTTGACATGTCTAAAGGTTACTGGCAGATTGCTGTACATGAAGACAGCAGACATCTAACAGCTTTCGCCACGCCTTGGGGACTGTACGAATGGTGCAAACTTCCATTTGGGCTAGTCAATGCCCCAGCCACATTCGTACGCATGACATCGACTCCTCCTATCTGACATTCCTAATATCATTTGCTTATATCGACGACATCTGTGTCCATACAGAGACAATGACGGAACATATAAAGACACTAGAACAGACACTAGAACGTATCAGACAGCACGGACTGACAGTGAAGCCTTCAAAGGTGAGCATGGCTTACCAAGAGATATCATTTTTGGGGTACAGAATATCCAATGGCTTTGTCATGACAGACAACAAAATTGTCTCCAAAATTCTAAAACTGTCACTTCCAACAAATAAGAAACAAGTCCGCAGCTTGCTGGGACTTATCAACTATTACAGGAATTTTATTCCTGATTTTTCAGAACTGACCGAGGTTTTTTCTAACTTACTAACTAAGGATAAGCCTGAAAAAGTTGTACACGATGAATGCCTACGAAATGCATTTCATAAAGTTTTGGCATACTTTTCTGATAAGAACTCGAATAATCTCATCCTTAAATTGCCCAACATCCATTTACCTTTCAGATTGAGAACAGATGCTAGCTCCGTTGCGATTGGGGCAGTCCTGTTGCAGGAATACAACAACATCCTGCATCCCATTTGTTTCATATCAAGAAAACTAAGGCCTCGAGAGCGTGCATGGTCCATTCCGCAATTAGAGGCACTGGCCTTAGTAGAAAGTGTGACGAAGCTATCCAGATACCTTCTAGGACGTCACTTTATCATCGAAACTGACAACAGTCCATTACGGTATATAAATGCCGGAGTACCGTCCAACAATATGATTGCTCGCTGGTCCTTGAAGCTTCAAAATTACAGTTTCGAAGTTCGTCATATTCCCGGCAAAATCAATACAATTGCCGATCTTTTGTCCCGTTGTCCGACCGACCCAGTAAGCAATGTCTGAGTGCACTGTGTATTATTACACTCAGACCAACACAGCCACCAATAAGTGAATTTTGTTTCTATTCACCTACTGTGTAAGGTCTATAATTGAAATTGTGATACGGTTAAAAAACCGACATGTATAATATACGTATTTTAATTAAGTCATGTAATGAGTGTAGTATAATTGTGTAGTGTGTGTTAGAAAGAGAACATTATTAATTGTAAATATACACCAAGAACAGTGTCACAGACGCTTAACCACTTACCAGAAGCGAACTTTACCATTTAACAGTGACAGCTGTGAGTGATTTTCTTCACCGTGATATTTTAACGACGTGTGCAAATGTGGACTGAACAGTGACTTCTACACCACCTCTGCATCGAATTTAATCCAAAATGTTCGACATTTGAACATCAGAAATAAGAACAGTCGATCATTATCCAGAAGTTGTGAACACATCGGAAATAAGAACATTCCATCATAATCCGAAGGTTGTGATACTATAACATCAGACACAAACTTTGAGAACATTTTTACTATCCGTTACAAAATAAAACCAGAGCAGTTGTGTTCAGACAGTGTAACAGCAACTAAATTTTGCGTTTCGTGTGTACTTCCTGTGAAATTTAAAAAGTATAGCAAAATTAGCAGACGATATACAAATATTCAAAAACTTATGACGATTGTAAAATCCTTCTGAATCTATAAAATATAAAACACCAATTGGGTACTTATTTATTTTGATTAGTGTAATCTTAGAATAATATCTTGATTAATGTATTCATATTACCGACTTTTTCTCGTTAATATGAAGAAACGTCAAGCCATGACGCTAAGAAATTAAATAATTATTGTAATTTATTGAATTTCTTGAATGTCAAAATTACTTCCCTTGCATTTATGAATTACACCAAGGGCCATAATTTGAAACATATTCATTAATGTGTATTGTATAAATAGACATTTTGTTGCTAAAACGGCTAACACACCGGGTAGGCGTCCACCAAGCATGACATAGAGCTGCCAACATTGCAAACCAACATAAAAGCTCCTGGCCAAATGAGGTCAGAGTTTGAGTGTTTAATACGACTCAAATAAAGTCGTATTTCAGTCTGGCTAGATGGCTGTTGCAAAACAACCATATTATTACGTTTTTTTCAAATTGCTGCGAGGTAGATGCGTGAAGCTGGTACTACTGATCTGACTGGGTATTATTGCAATGGAGGTAACCAGCCATCAGGGGGATGAAACCTGATTTGTGTTAAAAGTTGAACTTCATTTGTCATTTCAATGCAACTTACATTTTTCGTATATATTTCTATGCCATATATGTATTTTCATGCATAACACTGGGAAAGGGTAGTCTCTGACATGAAGTTAACACTACCCCAGTATATACATACATCATGAATGAAAGATGGCATCTTTCATTGAGGTACCCGGGGAGAATGTCAGAGCCTAACATGGTATAGCTATGCAGCAACATCGTTACGACACCCGGCGGACAAGAATTGTCGGCTGGCAAGATTGTTACCTGACACGCGACCAGCGGTCAGGCTGACGACAGACGCACGCAGGCCACGTGACGCCACTCGAGGCAGTGGGCAGTTTGCGTGCTAGCCTCAGACCGAGCTGGGATTTCAGACTGGAAGGACGTATGTGATGAAAGCAAGGCGTTTGTATGGATCTCTGTGGGTGAAAGCCGAACGACTGATATCTTGAGCGTCAGACCTGAGAGCTGTATTGTGGTTGTGAGCGTCGTGAGTTATATATTGTAGATTGTTGTAATTATCGTTCTGTATTTACTGTGGCAATAAATCCATAGAACGTTATGTCGTTGTGTCTTACGTCCAATCACGTTATACTTGTACTGTCTCACGCGTGTTAGCTAACGAGCCAAATATAAGATCCTGACACTTCTGTATGATAATTATTTCCCAAGACACTTCCTAGTACCTATTTAGGCTGCGTTTGGCAAATTGTAAAAATACGAATCCACTTTGGGGTGGCACGAACCTATTACCACTGGATCAGCAGGCGAGCAGCTACCCACAACGCCACTGCCTCTGGATCCCAATGTTTTCAGTCGCATACCTCCCCGTCACATACTGATAAATAAATAATACAGTCGCATACCTCCATTTCACATACTGATAAAAATATAATACAGTCGCATACCTCCACGTCACATACTGATAAATATATAATACAGTCGCATACCTCCACGTCACATACTGATAAATATATAATACATTTGCATACCTCCTCGTCACATACTGATAAATATATAATACATTTGCATACCTCCTCGTCACATACTGATAAATATATAATACAGTCGCATACCTCCACGTCACATACTGATAAATATATAATACAGTCGCATACCTCCTCGTCACATACTGATAAATATATAATACAGTCGCATACCTCCACGTCACATACTGATAAATATATAATACAGTCACATATCTCCACGTCACATACTGATAAATAATATATAATACAGTCGCATACCTCCTCGTCACATACTGATAAATATATAATACAGTCGCTCGGTAATTGTGCTCCCCAACCCCGGTTCACTTATTCTCTACCAGATGTAATAGTTGTCCCTGTGTTACCGAGGCCCATAAAGGAAGCAAAAAATAATAGCACTGTAACCTGCCATGCATGTCGTAGGAGGCGACTGGTGAAGGTTGGTGTCATACTGGCTACCTGACCCCAGGAAAACTGTCATTGTAAACACCCAGAAATAAATCAGTCTACAGAGGACTTGACGAGAGTTGGATGGGAGGCCGTGCTTGGGGTCTAATTTACACCATTTCAGACCCTAAGCACGTCAAAGATGTTCGTGCCAATGGTGTAACAGTTAGGAACCTTAAGCTGATAATGGCATTAGGTTGGTCATACAAATGTTTGGTGCCAGTTTTTGTCGTTCGCTACGGGAGGACAAGACTGGCCACCTACAAATGCGTGCAGCGAGGCCTACACAAATGTAATTGTCTTGTCACTTCACGTAGACACAGCAAGTTCCTGGTATGGGATATTTTAGTTTTTGTTTTTTAATTCATAATTCAAACTATAAACAATAAAACAACATACAATAAATTTGTATTTCGAAATAAAACAAAACTGACAGTAACATGTAGAAAAAAAATGATCTTTATGTTTGTAAACTTTTACTTTATTTATATGTGAAAAGGGTTATATTGTGGAAGTTGGTTTTGTGAAACTTGGTTCGGCTACACTATTTGTAGATCTGCACCTGGGTCCATGGTAAATCTGGCAATGAACAATTTCTGTCCAGCCTCCTTTCCTTCGATGCCCTAATTTTGAGCTTATTTTCTTTAAATGTTAATCGAGCCACTGGGAGATTACAGGCAGTCGCAAAGGAAGACAAATTGTAGTAGTAATAGTAGTAGTACCTTTTAACGCAGTTCCGGACGATGTGTCTCAGCACTTCTCTTTTTTTGTGTGGTGTGAATCAGTAGCCGCTTTCCCCCAATCTGTTGTGTCCATGTTCACCTCTTTCTTGTCTTGCTTGCATGCATCCTGAAATTGTTGTTTAGAATTTTCCGTCCATGCCTTAGTCGGGTATGACTGAGCTACCGTATGACAGTAGACGGTACCGGTACCACCTGCTTTCTGTTAGCGCCGAATGCTGGGCTGCGCTCATCAAACCCACGCCACACATTGTACCAACGGCTTCCGGCGAATGAGCGCAATTGGGACGGTGAAAGCCTTACCCTGGTGCGAGGAAATGCAATCTAAAGACTAAACGTCATGACAGACAAGGCCCTAAGCTTAGTCGTCATCTGGTTAAGGACTGAAACCCCGACAGGTGGACAGTTAGAGTATTGCTTTGCTGATCCGGCAGCTTCTGCAGCGGGTCTTGATCTACATGTATTGGTGTTACCTTTTCTCTGGAGTAAACTAGGCAGACTGAGAGAGGGTATGATGCATGGGTAACAAGTGGTCTCTACAATTCAGCCCAGTCTTTGTGCTATGGAGAGGTTATCATGCCTCTTATTTAAAGCACAATGTAACAAACTATCGTCTGTCACCAGCTGCCTGGGAACCACAGAAGAGCAGTGGTTAGCACGCAAAAGATAACTCCTCCCTTTTTCGACAATGGGGGAAAGGGGGGGGGGGGTGTTCAAAAGTAGCCAGACGCAGGTTGGCCATAGCAACGCAGAGGTTCAACAGAACTACGAACCTGTGGCACAACGCCAGCAGACAGGTTCAAGTACAATTGTTGAGAATACGCATCTCTCCTGTGGTAATATATGGATGCGAATCACGGACCATTTTGCCACCTCTAAACAAGAAAATTGAGGCTGTAGAGCTTAAACGTTACTGAAAAGTACCTTGGACCAAGGAGAAGAACAATTCTGAGATTCTACAAGATCTGAACATCTAAGACAACCGGTTCATACACAGCGTCATGCCTCATACACAGCGTCATGTCTCACACACAGCGTCATGTCTCACATACTGAAATACTTTGGCCATGTTAAACGTCACAGTGGCTGGGAGAGAACAGTGATAGGGGATGGGGGGGGGGGGGGCGCAGGGTTCCTGGAAGAAGGGGATGGGAGAGAACAGTGATGGGGGTGGGGGGGGGGCAGGGTTCCTGGAAGAAGGGGATGGGAGAGAACAGTGATTGGGGGGGGGGGGGCAGGGTTCCCGGAAGAAGGGGATGGGAGAGAACAGTGATGAGGGAAGGGGTGGGCAGGGTTCCTGGAAGAAGGTGATGGGAGAGAACAGTGATAGGGGGGGGGGGCAGGGTTCCCGGAAGAAGAAGCTGGGTAGACCAGCACAAGGATGGACACTGAAGAAACCTGGGCCAGAAGGTTGCGCGTAGCAGGAGAAACAGCATGAGCTCAAGACACTCTTCGGTGGGCTGTGATGACAAACACGATATGTAAAGGACATGCTACATGATGAGCCTCACCTCCATAACAGGAAACACACACACACACTGGCTACAAGATAATACATTAAACAAGCTGAACAGCGCATAAATGCCTTTGAATATAAATGTTATAGACGGGTTCTAAGAACATCGTGGGTAAAGGAAACAAAATGCATCCATACTTCAAGAGCTGAATATTGAAGATGATTGGCTATTAAAGACGATAAAACAAAGAAAATTGATATATTTTGGTCACTTGAAACGTCATGAGAGTTTGGAGAGAACAATAATGCAGGGGTATATGCCTAGGTGCTGATCCACGACTCTGGTGATCGAGTGAGATGGCAGAACATGATCGCCCACGCTTACCAGCATGGCACATGATGGATGGATATGCCTAGGAAGAGAGGAAGAGGAAGGCCAAAGAGAAGATGGGTGCAGGATGTGGCGGATGATCTCCAGATGGGTGTATCGTACTCGGGACATCTTGCTTATGATCGGGAAGTTTTCCAGAAGGTTGTTATAGGAGCGAGGTTCTGCAAACGACATGCTACTGAATGAACTAATAAGATAATACTAGTATTTTAACACCTCGATCATTCTTGTTTCATAGTCCACGTGGTGTGGTGTTGATAATCACGTCTGTTCCAGCCTTCTGTCTCCCGTGTTGCTAACCATTTCTGATACCAATGTTCCTCCATGCCATGACTTCAAAGTTTCCTGCATCTTCTCTCTGTCTCCCCTGGCATCTCCCTCTTCAAACGTTCCCATCGTGACGACATTCTCCAGCTTTCCATTTCTCATGACAAGCCCAGACAATGTGGACTGTCCTTGCCATATCTCTGTTATAGCTCGTTGTCCAAAAAGCATAGGAGATTCACAGAAGCAACGAAGGAATTGAAGTAACCACAGGCGTCCTTGATAATCTTACTTTATTACATATGATTGTAACAGCAGACAGTACCACCAGTTCCCATATTGCTGGGAGGGCCGATGGTTTCATTGGAAATAATGTCAATAATAATACAAATCTTGTCGCCGACTACAATTCGTGAATGTTCAGATTAAACAATCAGTTCCGTGGACTGTCATTCCACGGCCCTCAGGAATACTGCATAGCTAAGGAACACTCACTTACGTAGCTTCTTGGTGGCTGGACTGACTGACTCTAGGTGTTTCTTTTCTCGTGAACTAGGCTGTTATTGTCACGTGATGCGCATCTTCCTGAGTGGTCTCCCTTAGTGCTATTCATCATCTTCATGTGTTCCCGCCTGACTACTCGATTTATCAGTGCGTGTCAGTTAACTGTTACGTGAATTGCTCTCACTTTTCCTTTATTGCTCTTCTACTGTAAACTTTCTATTACTACCTAGGACTACTACCGTAGCCTCTATATTGCCATATGGCTGTATGCCTCCACCCTGGTTTTGAAAATGGCGCAACAATTTTCATAGTCTATTCGGTTTCTTATTCCTATGAGCATGTAGCAATATTACCAGTGTTTAGTCATTTCATAAATACATTCTATATTCATATATTCTTACATACATATACTCTATTTGTGATAATATGCAGGCAGTTTGAGGATAGGTTGACTACTAAAGAGTTGTTTAATGTGTTGACTTAAAGAATATTATAGCCTTTAGTGTCTATACTGTATATCATACATGCAGTAATGAGGTTAGTCTGATCTATCTCAAGGAGAGACAAGTTAAGCAGAAGAGGTAAGTAGAGACAAGTGTAAATTGTTTTCTGTACTGCCAGTTCTATACACTTAAGCATTTTTAAAAATATTTCTTGGTTTGTGAGCAGATGTTTGTGTGTAAGATTATGAACATGGGTCAGGCTTGAATTAATTTGTATCATAATTCAATAATAACAAAATACATATGTTTATGATGTTTCCCTGTATCTGTTGTTTTTTCTCTTTTCTCCTCTTCGGATAATCCTATGGCTCTCCAATATCATTCCCAGTTTGTTAATTTAACTTTTTGTATTCGTCTGTCTATCTCTGCTGTTGATATGCCTGTATCCTTTCATATTTTTTATTGCTGCGTCCAGATTGGTATAGCATACGTTAAGTCCTTTTGGTGGGGTTTTGTTTTGCCAACCTGATTCCACATTGTTGACACTATCCGTTTGTCGTATCTTCAGTCTCTTCTTTGATCTTGGCAACTGGGGTACTTTCTCATCTTCCTCGGAAGATGAAGAAGCTATATCATATGAACATGGAAAATAGTTTTCTGCAGAACATGCAAACAAACCTGGATCATTTTCTGACTTTGTATTCTCACCTTTGTGAGGTTCATCATCTAAATATGGTGCAAAGAATAGTTTCACCATTGCTGTGCTTTCACTAAATGATGAACTCAGCTGACTAAAATTTTGAATTCCAAAGGTTACTTCATCTTCTTCTTCCTTACTTAAAATATCTTTGAGGGGTAATAAGTCCAATTCAATATTCCTATCTGTCAACCATCTAGGTAGGTTACATGTGTTGGTATTGTAATCATCGATAGTTGATAAACCTTTATGAGTTGTTACTGTGTCTCCAATTTGCTTTTCTTGTGTTAATTCATTCTGACATGTCCTATATAGGTCTGTTAATGCGTCTAATTTGTCGTCTGGTATTTTAATCTTTTTATCTTCTGTTGGAAAAACTAATGATGCCTAATTTGTTTGTTCTACTTTAATGTATTGTTTTCCCCATTTTTCTATGTCTTGGCTGCTACACTCTTTTAAGTCTTGTATGTTATCTAATATTAATTCAGTTGTCGGTTGTGGTAACACTGCAGCTGTTACCCGTCCCTGATAACATGAGCAGTTGATGTCCGTCCATGCCACCTTATACTGCTCTATTGCTCCACCAAATGTCCTGCATGTCACCTTCTCATCTGTATAGTCTTTGTCTTTAACCAATTTTCGGTCAACCCCAATAATTGAAGTCCCTGTGTCTCTTATCATTCTATCTGTTAGTCCATTAACTAGTGCTAATCGTACATCTAAGTTTCTGTCTGTCATGTACACAGAATTAGCTTCCTGTATGTAAGCCTTGCTGCTACCCTCATCATAACTGTCATTTCTATCTGTCGCTATGTTAACTGCGTTTGTCTGTTCATATTCATTGGGTTCACTGCTGGTGAACAAGAATGCTGCGTTGCCCTCTTTTAACGTCTTTCTAATCTTACAATCTCTAGAGGTATGTCTGTAACTATTACAGACGAAGCATTTAACACTGTTCTTGTAATCAGTGTACCTACTGACTTTCTTCACTGTTAAGTTCTTAATGTAAGTGTCATACCCTGGGTTCCTATCACACATTTCAAGGAAACTGTGTTGTGATTTGCAATGACGACATCGCATCAGGTAACCCTTTTTGACTCATTCTGGCTCTCTTTGTGTGTTGCCTCTCATGTAGTATGGTTCTCTTCCTCTATATTTCTGACTGTACTGCTGTTCTACCCAGTATTCCATTATATCTCTGGATAATCTAGCAGCCGCCCCTATAACTGAATCAGGCTGAGCCCCTTCCGCAAAAAAATCCCTATGGGCATTAAAATAAGCCTCACTTTTGGCCTCATTTCTGGCACAGACGTACTTGTTCTCGACCAGAAACATTGACATTGCTTCTGGTACAGAAGAAATCAATTTATCCCTCAACATGAGGTCACGTAGCTTGTTGAAGTCTGAGTCTACATTGGCTGACTTAAGCCATTTGTCAAAAAGTGACGTTGTTTCTGCCACATAGTCTAAGAAGGTCTGGTTTGCCTTCAGTGCTGTTTTAAATTTTGTTCATAAATCAGCTTGATCTAAAGAAAAGTGTGCCAAGATCCGATCTCTAATATAAGTGTAGTTAGTTCGTAGGCATTCAGGTATGACCTCTACGACCTTCAAAGGTTCGAGAGCCAAATGTCTGTGACAAAATATTGCCCACTCTTCGCGTGGCACTTTGTAGTGGTTCATTAGAACCTCAAAGTTGGTTACTCAGGCTGATATTGAATCGTCTTGTGTAAAGTTTTTGATGAGACCTGTGTAACGTTTAATGGATATCAAAGATTTTGCTGCTTTTTCACTTGGGCTATCTCTGCCTCTTTGTCTTTCTCAAGAGTCTTTACTTTTATGTTGCCTTCTATACCTTTATATTGCCTTCTATCTCTTTATCCTTCATTAATACCTCGGTTGCCAGTTAATCCCTACCAAAGACAAGCCTCTCTTTTTCTAAGGTCAGTTCTCTTTCTTTTGCTGCAAGTTTCTCTCTCTAAAGCAAGCTCTTTATCTTTCTGTCTCTCTAAAGCTTCTCTATTTTCTCTTTCCAGAGCAAGTTCTTTTTGTCTCTCTAAAGCTTCTCTAATTTCTCTATCTAGAGCTGTTTGTACTTCTCTATTTTGTTTTTCTAGAGCTGCCTGTTCTCTGGTTACTGCCTGCCATAAGTCTGATCTTTCTTCTCATTGGTGCGCTTGGAACGCACTCAATTCTTGCTTGGCCCATGCTGCTAGATAAGGCTCAGACATGTCACACTTCTCTCCCACAGCAATAAATTTTTGCAATGAAGACATGTTTACTGTATGGTGTCTTTACTTATCTTCACAAGAATGCATGTGTAAGCAACGCTCGATGGTAACAGTGTACGCAATATGTTGTTTATATGTATGCAATAGTTGTTGGTGTGAGTAGAAATAAGTTGTTGTTATTAGTGCCCAATTCCACAGAATAGTATTATCAGATGATGTTGGAAACAGGAGGTGTTCTTTGTCTGATGCTGTTGTCCTGCACCTCGCTAGTGATGTTGTCCAAGTGACAATGTCATGCTGATGCAATGTACGTAATACTTCACAAGACAGGACACACAACAACACCTATCAGGAATATAACTTGGACGCAGATCAAGGAATATAATTACACTAGCAGACCCGGCCCGGCTTCGCCCAGTCCCTGGTGGGGAGCATCTCATTTAATTCATATAAGTAGTCATATAAGCTCCTGTTCCCGTTCCAGACTGTCTGTCTGACCCGGCCTGGCATCGCCCAGCCCCTGGTGTGGAGCATCTCATTTAATTCATATAAGTAGTCATATAAGTTCCCGTTTCCGACTGTCTCTGTCTGCCTGACCCTGCCCGGCTTCGCCCAGCCCCTGATGGGGAGCATCTCATTTAATTTATATAAGTAGTCATATAAGTTCCCGTTCCCGTCTGTCTGTCCCTCCCTCTCTGTCTGTCTGTCTGCCTGTCTAATCATTTATTGGTTGCAGTTAGAACAACCTAGATAAACGAAGACCAACTTACAAAAAGCATTAGAAAGAGCACTTGAAAGGTCTTAACATCTTCCCCAACAATTAACTTGGGTAAATGGAGCGGTGGCAGCAGCAGCAGCAGCAGAAGAAAAAGGAGGAGTAGGAGCTGGGAGGAGGAAGAGGGGGAGGAGGAGGGAGGAAGAGATAGGCGGAGAGAAGAGGAGGGAGGAGAAGGTGTAGGGAGGAATAGGAGGGAGGAGGAGAGATTAAGAGGAGAGAGGAGGAGGAGGGAGGAGGGAGGGAGGAGGAAGGAGGAGGAGGGAGGTGTCTATCTGACCTGGCCCGACTGCACCTCATTTAATTCATATAGATTTCTATAGCCAGGGGACTTAACTTAAGATATAACAATGCTACTAAAAGTTATATCCCTTTTATTTACATATTTTTATATTTTCTTATGTTCAGTCATGTAATTACAAAAGTAAATTTTAGGAATATAATAGCTAAAACTATGACAGTTGGTTGCACAGGAATGAAAGGAAAACATGTAGAAAATTTCATCTCAATTGGATGGACCGTTCGCGAACGCATAAATAACAGACACACATACATACATCGATTTTTATAGATATAGATAATAAAGATACACTGAAAACGTATAGACACAACAGATAAGTACTATTACAAAACAATCCAGGTTCTAATTAGCAGTCAGATTGCTAAAAACATTTATCCAATCAATCTGGCTATTAGACCAAAACATACCTTTGTGCGTGAATATTCTTCAAGCACAAACGTAACCCTTCCAATCACCCACTACAACAATAAAGATGTAGACAAACATTGCATGTAGAAAGTCACTGAATATCAATTTAAACCACCGTACAAAATGCAAACACAGACAATTAAACTGGCCTGATTTTGTGTTCCAGTGTCGTGTTGCTGACTGATGACTGGCCAGTGTCTTCGTTCAGGCATCCGGGTACTTGAGGGTTGATTGCAGATGGAAATTGCGACTTTGAAAATTTTGTAGCAGAAAATTGTTGATTCCACAATTGCGGGTCAAAGTGTCCTTTCCCTATCACTGACTTGGGAATGGTAAGGCATCATCGTCGGATTGATAATAAATGTTCATATTTCAATAATATCTTAACAATTTAGTAATTTCATAAGTTTCTGTTCATGGCTGATGTGCCGTCTCCTTATATAGTTGGTACTTTCAGCTGCTGTATGATGTATGTGACTTTTAATTTTTTTTCTGGTAGGACTCTAGCAAATTGGTTCACGCCGTAGACGGTCCACAATTGTTATTAGTAGGGCAGATGACTGCCTGACAGTAAGCACAGTTTGACGTTTGACATTGGACAAGACAACACGTGGTCACAGTTTGGGGTGACATTAATAACGTATATACTTGACGTCGACATCTTTCATACTGTAGAGAATGTTTCTTTGTTGGGAAAATGATAATATTACTGTCTTCTAACTTTAAACTTTTGGTGCCTCTGTTTTACAAGCGCCCCAGGTTCTGCCATACCTCTGTTATAGCTTGTTGTCAAAAATTCATAGGAGATTCACAGAAGCAACGAAGGAACTCAAGTAACCGTCCTTGATAATCTTACTTTATTACATATGATTGTAACAGCAGACAGTATCACCAGTTCCCATATTGCTGGGAGGGCCAGTGGTTCATTGGAAATAATGTTAATAATATAAATCTTGTCACTGACTACAATTCAGGAATGTTCAGATTAAACAATCAGTTCTGTGGACTGTCATTCCACGGCCCTCAGGAATACTGCCTAGCTAATGAAGACTCACTTAGTATCTTCTTGGTGGCTGGCGAGCAGTGACATTGAGTTGATATTCTATGTTCAACTGTGAACACTTTTCATGCAGTGCGGGTAACTGGCTTGACATAAATGTTCCTTGCTGGTTCTTGCTGTTAGATCGATGGCCATCGTCTTAATTAGTTCTGCGCTCTTACAACCTCTATTCGCCATTGTAACAATTACAAAAGTCTTTCACAACTTATAATATGAAAACACTTCCTCGCAGAAGAGAATTATTCAAACCTTCCTCTCTTTTTCAACCCTCAGACCTGACTGACTCTAAGTGTTTCTTTTCTTGTGAACTAAGCTGTTATTGTGACGTGATACCATTGAAAACCTTGACTGGAGAAATCATCACTGATAAGAAACAGCAGATGAATAGATGGGTAGAGCACTATTTGGAGATTTACTCAAGTAAGACCAAACTAGCGGATGATGCCCTCAACGCCATAGAGGCCCTACCAATTCTTGACCACCTGGACACACTTCCCACCATAACAGAAGTTAAGTGTGCTATAAATGGACTTGCATCTGGCAAGGCTCCAGGTAAGGATTGGATTTCAATAGAGGTTATCAGGAGTGGGCAAGACACACTCACTCTACAGATCCACCAGCTAACAAGAGCTATGCTGGCGAGAAGGACAAGTCCCACAGGATTTCAAAGATTCAAGCATCATAACGCTGTATAAGAACAAGTGCGATCGGAGCGACTGCAACAACTATAGGGGTATCTCACTTCTGTGTATTGTTGGAAAAATATTTGCCAGAATTGTTCTGCACAGACTTCAAGTCATAGGAGATAAAGTCTACCCCGAATCACAGTGTGGCTTTCGACAGAACCGGTCTACCACTGATATGATATTCTAATTGCGACAAATGCAAGAAAAATGCTTTGAACAGAATCAACCACTGTTTATTGCCTTCATCGACCTCACAAAGGCATTTGATTTGGTCAGTCGTAAGGGTCTGTTCAAGGCACTAAAGAAGATTGGCTGCCCACCAACTCTTCTGTCCATTGTGGAATCGTTCCACACAGGCATGAAGGGTATAATCAAGTTTGATGGTGCAACTTCTGAAGAATTTGAAATCAAGAGTGGAGTTAAGCAAGGTTGTGTACTAGCTCCCACCCTCTTTGGAATATACTTTTCACTTCTACTGAAATATGCCTTTCGTGATCAGGATGGTGGTATATACATTCACTCACGCTCAGATGGCGGCCTTTACAATGCTCAGAGATTGAAGGCTAAGACCAAAATTAGGAGGGTACTGATCAGAGAGTTGCTTTTTGCAGATGATGCTGCAGTTACGACCCACTCTGAGGAAGAATTGCAATGTCTACTATCTGCATTCTCCAATGCTTGTTCTGAATTTGGTTTAACAATTAGCAAAAAGAAGATACAGATTATGTCACAAGGTGCACATGGGGTACCATCAATCTTTATTGACGACGCCGAACTAGAGATAGTAGACCATTTTACATATCTAGGATCAGTGGTAAATAGCAAATTATCCCTAGATCAGGAAATCAACATCTGGATTGGTAAGGCAGCAACAACAATGAGCAGGTTAAGAAAAAGAGTCTGGGAGAACAGGAAGCTTACTGCCAAAACGAAAGTCCTTGTCTATCAAGCCTGTGTCCTTAGTACTCTTCTTTATGGCAGTGAAGCCTGGACAACTTACTCACATCAAGAGAAACGTTTAAACAGCTTTCATATGCGGTGTCTGCGAAGAATACTTGGTATTAAGTGGCAAGACAAAATCACAAATACTGAAGTATTATTGGAAAGATCAGGATATGTGACAGTTTATTCCATACTCAGTCTTTGTAGACTTAGATGGGTAGGACATCTTAGGAGAATGGATGATGATAGAATACCAACGGACATCTTTTTTTTGGTGAATTACAGATGGGTAAGAGATCTCAGGGTCGGCCTCTACTACGATACAAAGATTTGTGTAAGCGGGACATGATTGATACAGGCATTGATAATGCACATTGGGAGCAAGTCGCCGCTGAACGTGTTGCATGGAGGGCAAACATCAGAAATGGAATAAAGACAAAGGAGAAAATTATTGCAGATAAGTCACACACCGAGCGTTTGAGACGTAAGATGGTGCATGATGGTGGAAATGACCACGTGATCACATGCACCCACTGTGAACGGACATTTACAGCGCAAATTGGCCTTATCAGTCACACTCGCTACCGCCATAGGTAAAAGTTATTATGCCTTTTTAAAGCACAAACTATCGTCTGTCAAGACGGCAAGGTGCCAATGGATATTCTCATACACAGTGTATCTGTGCAGGCTGTTTGTCGAGACTCCTGTCTTTTCCACTTTTCATATTGGGCAGTGGGGAGCATTTTGTGTGATATTCACTGGAACTAGAACGGAGCATAATGGGGATGACTCGTTGCTGTGAAGTTGGAACCGCGACTAACTAACTAACTAATGATATTCTTTTTGCGACAAGTGCAAGAAAAATGCAGTGAACAGAATCAACCACTGTTTAACGCCTTCATCAACTCTTCTGTCCATTGTGGAATTGTACCAAACAGGCATGAAGGGTACAATCAAATTTGATGGTGCAACTTCAGAAGAGTTTGAAAACAAGAGTGGAGTTAAGCAATGTTGTGTACTAGTTCCCACCCTCTTTGGAATATACTTTTCACTTCTACTGAAATATGCCTTTTGTGATCAGGATGGTGGTATACACATTCACTCACGCTCAAATGGGTACTGATCAGAGAGTTGCGTTTTGCAGATGATGCTGCAGTTACGACCCACTCTGAGGAAGTATTGCAATGTCTATTATCTGCATTCTAAAATGCTTGTTCTGAATTTGGTTTAACAATTAGCAAAAAGAAGACATATTGCCAGGGCTGTGGTCTTTAAGGCCTACACTTTATGATCTGCAGCAGGTGATTTTTAACAATCCCAATGTGGTCATGGAACTTTCTAATGTGTGCCCTTATCTCAGAAGACAAGGAATGAGGCACACCACCCACAGATCAAAAGGAAGTGTGATAGTTGGTTTCATTCAAGAATTGCCTGCCATAAATCTAGCTTCATCACTGTCCACAGATTATCTCTGGGGGAATGTATGTGGTGTCTCCTGCTGCCTTCCACATCCACAAAAGGGATTTCTGTTTCTTCTGGTGTCTGGTCTCTGGCACACATTGTTGACCCTGACTCTGCACTCCATTCTCTGATATTTTCATGGAGTCAATGTTGATTATATGCTTAGAAGAAATAAGTAGAGATTAGAGGGCACACTAGACAACATAGACATTGATAACAATAATTATCACACCAAGATTTGAACCTCTCAACACCAATCATTACACTTGTAAGGTTTCTCTCCAATATGTATTGTCATATAGTACTTTACACTGCCAAACTGAGTAAAAGATACACCACAATCATCACACTTGTACAGTTTATCTCATGTATGTGTTCTCATATGGTACTTTAAACTGCCAGCTTGAGTAAACGAAACACCACATTTATCACACTAGTAAGGTTTCTCTCCTGTATGTTTTCCCATATGGTACTTCAGATTACTAGTATTCTTAATAGAAGCACCACAATCATCACACTTGTAAGGTTTCTCTCCTGTATGTGTTCTCTTATGGGTCTTCAGATTGCCAGCATGAGTAAAAGAAGCACCACAAGCATCACACTTGTAAGCCTTCGCTCCTGTATGTGTTCTCAAATGGTACTTAAACTGCCAGCTTGAGTTAAAGAAACACCACAATAACCACATTATAAGGTTTCTCTCCTGTATGTGTTCTCTTATGGTGCTTCAGATTGCCAGCATAAGCAAAAGCAGCACCACAATCATCACACTTGTAAGGTTTCTCTCCTGTATGTGTTCGCTAATGGTATTTCAAACTGCTAGCTCGAGTAGAAAAAGCACCCCAATCATCATAATTGTGAGGTTTCTCTCCTGTATGTGTTCTCTTATGGTCCTTTAGATGGCTAGTTAAAAATATAGAAGCACCACAATACTCACACTTGTAAAGTTTCACTCATGTATGGTTTCTCTTATGGTCCTCCAGATGTCTAGATTGAATAAAAGAAGCACCACAATCATCACACTTGTAAGGTTTCTCTCCTGTATGTGTTCTCTTATGGACCTTCAGATGGCTAGATTGAATAAAAGAAGCACCACAATCATCACACTTGTAAGGTTTCTTTCCTGTATGTTTTCCCATATGGTACTTCAGATTACAAGTATGCTTAAAAGAAGCACCACAATCATCACACTTGTAAGGCTTCTCTCCTGTATGTTTTCTCTTATGGACCCTCAGAAGGCTAGGTGTAGTAAAACTAACACCACAAATATCACACTTGTAAGGTTCTCTTCCGTATGTATTCTCTTATGGTACTTTCAGATGCTAGGATTGAATAAAAGAAGCACCACAATCATAACACTTGTAAGGTTTATCTCCTGTATGTGCTCTCTTATGGTATTTCAGATAGCTATATTGAATAAAAGAAGCGCCACAATCATCACACTTGTAAGGTTTCTCTCCTATATGTGTTCTCTTATGGTTCTTCAGATGGCTAGTATGCTTAAAAGAAGCACAACAATCATCACACTTGTAAGGTCTCTCTCCTGTATGTGTTCTCTTATGTTCCTTCAGATGTGTAGATTGACTAAAAGAAGCACCACAGTCATCACACTTGTAAGGTTTCTCTTCTGTATGTGTTCTATTATGGACCTTCAGATTTCCAGTACATAAAAAAGAAGCGCCACAATCATCACACTTGTAAGGTTTCTCTCCTGTATGTGTTCCCATATGGTACTTCAGGTTATTAGTACGCCTATAAGAAGCACCACAATCATCACACTTGTAAGGTTTCTCTCCTGTATGTTTTCTCCTATGGACCCTCAGAAGGCTAGGTTTAGTAAAACTAACACCACAAATATCACACTTATAAGATTTCTTTCCGGTGTGTATTCCCATATGATATTTCAGAAGGCTAGGTTTCATAAAAGAAGCACCACAATCATCACACATGTAGGGATTCTCTCCTGTATGTTCTCTCCTCTTGTGAGTTTTCAGATTGCCAGCTTGAGTAAAAGAAGCACTACAATCATCACATTTGTAAGGTTTCTCTCCTGTATGTGTTCTCCTATGAACCTTCAGAGTGTTAGGTTTAAGAAAGGAAGCACTACAATCATCACACTTGTAAGGTTTCTCTCCTGTATGTGTTCCCATATGGTACCTCAGATAACTAGTATGCTTAAAAGAAGCACCACAATCATCACACTTATAAGGTTTCTCTCCGGTATGTGTTCTCATATGGTACTTCAGATGGCTAGATTGAATAAAAGAAGCACCACAATCATCACACTTGTAAGGTTTCTCACCTGTATGTATTCTCTTATGGTAATTCAGAGCGCCAGCTTGAGTAAAAGAAGCACTACAATCATCACACTTGTAAGGTTTCTCTCCTGTATGTGTTCTCCTATGGACCTTCAGAACGCTAGGTTTAATAAAAGAAGCACCACAATCATTACACTTGTAATGTTTCTCTCCTGTATGTTTTCTCTTATGGTCCCTGAGACTGCTAGCATGCTTGAAAAAAGCACAACAATCATCACAAATGAAAGGCTTCTCTCCTGTATGTGTTCTCTTATGTTTCTTCAGACTGCCAGTTCCAGCAAAAGAAGACACATGTTCTGACATTTGAGAATGATTTTCATGTTTTACTGCTTTACAACTGTTCTCAACCATTCCTGATTCTGAGTTGCTGTTCCCTGCCATTTCTTGAATGATGCTACCTCCAGCTATGTCTACCATTTTACTGAAACTGTGACTCCTGCCCTCACACAGAACATCTGACAGTTCTTGTTTCACAACCTTCACGTCTATGCTGTCATATGTCCACTTTTGAGAATGCTCGTATATGTAGAGGCATGGACTACTTGAACACCATAAGTGAGTTTCTGAAACACACCAAAGTAAATAAATAATAGCTTCATGAATATAAAAGGTATTGAACAGATATATATTTGTAATCAAACAGGCAAACATTGCAACTATAAACAATCAATTCTAAGTGAATGACAGATGGAGGAGAAGAATGATTAAGTGTGCATGTATGATCTAAGCTGATGTATGATCTACGCTGAAGTATGATCTAGGCTGATGTATGGTCTTCTTCTTCTTCGTCTGCGTTCATCCAGAGTTTTTTTTCAGACTGATTGCATTGTTGCTGTTTACATCAGAGCTGCGTTCTTGCACCATTTAGGCTGCATACATTCCGGCTTCTGCGGGCATTAGTTGACCGGGATAATCTTCAAAGGGGTTTCGTAGGACGTTTGACTCTCACTGTTGTAGTGTTATCCCCCATCCCAGCTGGCCCATTCAGAACAGCCAAAGACACCTGTATTTTACGGACTATAAGATGCTACAAACTATAAGACGCACCTTAATTTGTAAGCAATTTTTTTTAAAATAAAATTTTTACCATTTTTTATATTGATTTCAAGTATAATACGCACCTGAATTTTAGAGCAATTTTTCGAAGAAAAAAGTGCATTTTATACTCCGTAAAATATGGTAACGGTCAGCCCTCAAGGGAAGGCAGGGGCAGACCATGGGCATTCCCCGCCATCCAAGGAGGCTTCCATAATTGCAGAACCAACACATAGCGCTCTGGTACTGGGCTCACCCAAGGAATTGTCATGTCCTGCACATGGCTGCTTAGCCTCACTTCCGTATATTGGGCCTTCCGTTCACCATAGGCTGTTCCTCCGGAAACCAGAAGAATGCAGTCTGCACATGACATCCACACAGTGAACTTTCGATTCGGACTTTCCACGTAATGGATTTGCTATCCAAGCAATATTCCATTTCATGCCTCTAGGGCGCTTTTGCTACTGACATACCTGTGGTATGAAGTGTGGCAGTCCAAGTACTCCTTCATGCACCTTTAGATGTCAACCTGAATGTAGTTAAAGTAAGCTGCAGTCAACTTGAGCTTGTTGATATCTCCATAGAGCTTGTCCTCAAATGAAGCAGATGTGGGCCAAAATACCTTTCTGTGTTCTGCATATAATGAGCAATCCTGCAGCAAATGTATAGCTGTCATTTTACCAGTTCCACAATTACATTCATCGGTATCTCCTATCTTTAGTTTATTGAACAAGTGGTATTTCAGCCTGTTATGTCCTGTGTGGAGTTTGAAGATTGCTACTTGTTCACTTCGGTCGAGTTTGTAATATGCATCATCTTTCTGGTGGCCTGGATGCTCTGATTCCCATTTGGTTCTATAACTGCTTTTTATAAACCTTTTTGCCTCATTATAGGTAATGTGTATGTCAGGATGGGGTAGTTGTCTGCCCTCTTTTGCCAGTCTGTCAGTCTCTTCATTTCCAGGTATACGGGATCCACTGTATTACAACTTTGTTGGATTTCTGACATAATCCATGGAGTGCTGCTCTTAGATCTGGTGTTCTGTGCTGTGTTTGCTCTTCAGTATTGAGACAGCTGACTTTGCATCTGTGAAGATAGCTATTTGTATTTTCCTTCATCAAGAGCATTTCTGCTGCAGTTTTCAAAGCCTCTACCTCTGCTTTGAAGTTACTAGAGAATTTTCCATTTGCCACTGACTACGTTTTTTTCACTCCATTTTTTAAATTTAAGATAATTCCTCCTCCTTCATTTTCTATTGAATTTTTGGCTGAGCCATCTGTATATGCATGGGTCCAATTGTTGCTTGGGTAATGTTCTTTTATGTAGTTTAAGGCTATTTTTCTTCTGTCTGTTTCATTCTGAGTATTCTTTTTCTCAATACCAGGAATGTTTTCTATCATATCAGGCTGTTGCTGCTTTCTCCATGCTGGGAACTTGTGTGCATTAATAATGGGTTTGACAGTTGATATGTTAAGTATGGGATCTGCCCTAATCTTTTGTTTTGCAGTTTCTACAAAGTTGCTACGCTTCAGTCTTCCCTTTCCAAAACCATTAAAACTTTTGTACATGGGGTGGTCTGTCAATATTCTACATTTTTCTGCTTGTTGATGGGCTCTGCTATCTCTTCTATCCTGCATTGGTTGTAAACAAGTGATCTTTTCTAGTTCGTTAAAAGGCGATGTCTTCAGTCTTCCAGTTATGATCCATATTCCTTGATTTTGGACTCTTCTTAATTTGTTAAAGTTTGACTTAGCTGCTGTTGCCCAAGCTGCGATGCCATATTCCAGTACTGGCCTCACCTGTACAGTATATAAATTCTTGAGAACTTTCTCATCTGCTCCTCACGTTGTACCAGCAAACATTTTCATGACTGCAAATCTTTGTCTTGCTCTTGTTCGATTTTTCTCAACCTGTGTCTTCCATGGGTGACTTTCAAAGGTGACTCCTAGATAGTTTGGATTTTTTTCATGGCGCAATACTTTTCCATTCAATACCAGCTTAGGGTGCTGAGTTTTATTTGAGAGGGAGAACACTGTGCATGTTGATTTCTCCTCACTTATCTTCACTAGCCATGATTTTGACCAGTTCTCTAACGCTAATAAGGCTTGCTGTATTCTGCTGTTAGCTGTACTAATATATTCATCAGATGTCCATATGGCTAGGTCATCTGCAAAGGAGGATGTGTGTACTCTAGCTGGAAAATTGTCCGTGATGTCATTTATATATGCTAGGAATAATGTTGGTGAAAGAACTCCTCCTTGGGGGACACCTTGCTCCAACAGCATCATTTTGCTGGTTTGTCCTTGTACTTTTGTCCTGGCAGTTCTGTTCTCAAGGTAGTGGCTGATCCATTTGTACATTTTCCCACAAACATGCATATTTTGCAGTTTTACTTTCAGTCCTTCATTCCATACTTTATCAAATGCTTTTTCTAAATCTATCCAGTCTGCTAGTGTGTGCTTTTTCTCTTGGAAGGCATCTTCTATTTCCTGAGCTATATAGGTTATTTGATCTTCAGTGGATCTGTACTTTCTGAATCCTGCTTGGTGTGGTGTTAAAGAGTTGGTTTTCTTCCAGATGCCATGTTAGCCTGCCATTGATAATGCGTTCCATTAATTTTCCTACACAGCTATGTAGACTGATAGGCCGATAGCCATTTGGTTCTTCCGGTCTTTTCATTTCTTTGGGACTGGTATTAGTATAGCTTCCTTCCATGCCTGTGGGACTATTCCTCTCTTCCAGCTGTAATTTAGGACTGCTAGTAGTTTCTTTTTTGCTTTAGTGCCTAGTCTTATTAGCATTCCATTTGTGATTCTATCCTTTCCTGGTGATTTCTTCTTTTTTTTTAGGATATTCATTGTCTGTTCCATTTTTAGATTTGCCATCATATATTCTGCTGCTGTCTCTGTATTGCTATGATGTGTCTGCCTATCTGTGATTGCTTTTTTCTGTTCGGTTGTAATATCAATGTGGTTTGTTTCTGGGAAGACACTCCATATTCATTACAAGCTTGATTGGTCTGTGGTCACTACCTGCTAATTGGTCAAGCACATGACAATCGATTTTGTGGAGGATGTCTCCTGTGCAGAAAGCTAAGTCTGGAGTAGAAGTGGTAAACCATCTTCTAGAGTAGAAGCTTGATGTGTCATTCGCTTTGTTGAATAGATGGAGGTTGAGTCTATTTCCCAGTCATCCACTTCATCTCCTCTTTTGTCAGTATCTGGGTATCCCCATCTTTCTGAACGGCTATTAAAGTCTCTGACAATAATGTAGTGTCAGTTATTTTCATGTTTGAGAATGTAAGGTCCTTATCTGCTGGGCTATACAGATTGTAAATTCTTATTTTCACGTCCTTTATCATTATATTAACACCTATAATTTCCGTTTGGTTGTCAAAGATCACAGATATTTCGCTGAACAGCTTTGTATTTTGTGTAAGTATTAGAACTCCTCCTTTGTGTCCTTCACAGTCGAAACTTGTGGCCTGATATCCTCTGACTGAGAATCTGCGATGGGCGTTGAGGTGTGTCTCTTGAATGCATGCCACATCTATTCTATCTTTATGAAGACGATTTGTTAGGGAGACTGTTAGAAACTCCTTCGGCATTCCACTGTAGTATGTTGAGTGTCTGGGGTGTTTGGTCAATAGCTTTTACCCTACTCCTCTGTGCCTTGACTCCACAGCACAGGGGAAGGTGGCCACCAGTAGTAATGGGTGGACACCCTCGAGGCAGGAGGCCCGGCACTATCACCGCCTGATGGGACTTCACGGGAATAGCACGATACTGATTATTTTAATCTGTGGCATCATGCATTGATTAAGTTACGTGATGTACGGTCTAAGAGAAGTGAAGTAACTGTTTAAGTGTAAATTAACAGATGAACAGGTAATGTATGTTTAATTTATTACTGACACTTTTCACTTATGAAGTCTATTTTAAGGGTAGTTATCTCTATTAGCCGGTCTCCCTGGCAGAGGGGTTAGCAGTTTTCTCATTAACCCCGAATACTCTTGTGGTTGAAGTGAGCGCACAAGAATTGGAAGCGGTTCAAGTCGCGCCAGTGACTTATGAGAGTATGGAGCCGGTCGCTCAGAAAGCAATGGCAAACTACTGAGCATAATCTTGCCAAGAAATCAGCAATCAGCTGAAAGATGCTGATGTTGACAGCGATGTCCTGTAAAGGACATGCAAAACATACACATCTCTACTAAACAGCTTATAACATCAAGAAACATTGATATTTCATTGCAGTCATAATTAGAAGTTACCCTCCAGCCTGAAACTAAAATTTATGGTACAACTTGATGTAACATATCAAAGAAAAAATCCTAAGGTAGCACGTCAGAAAAAAAAAGAAGCTGAGATGAAATATCAGGAAAAAAATCAATGTGGGGTTGCATGTCTGAGTTTTACTTGGGATGCCTAAAAATAAAACTTCCTCACTGTAATTCAAATTTTGCATTTCTTAATGCAGCTCAGTGTTACTGTTTCTCATTGTAGTTCAGAGTTGTTGGTCCACAATCTGCTGCAGTGCACTGAACTCCAGGAGGTGTTCACCTTCCCATTATATTAGCAGAAACACCAGTTATTTAGATTACACTTTTTGTAACAAGGTTATGACACCACTGCTCATTGGCTGTTGCTCACTGACTAGACTCGTCTCATCTCATCATGTTCCTCTTGTACCTTGCGGTGTCAAGGTGAAGTATAAACATCGTGAGAGTGCCCAGTTATGGGCTTCATATATCGATATTCCCATGGATTCTGCTATTCCCTCCATCAAACGTTTACGTGGTCAGCCTCTTCCTCTATTTCCATCTGGTCTGTACATCATTGCTTGTTGTGGTATGCTGTTGACTGGTAACCTACTTGCATGGCAAAACCATTTGACTTGCTGCTTTCTAATAAAATCTAGTGCTGATTTAACCCCTACTTTAGTCCTGATTTCTTCATTTCTCATCTTATCTCTTCTTGATACATTGAGTATTCTTCTCAGGAATCTCATTTCTGTTGTGATTTTTCTTTTCTCTTTTTCTGTCATCGTCCAGGTTTGGCATTGGTAACATAGAGTTGGTAGTAAGACTGTGTTACAATGTGCTTTCTTATTAACTATTGATACACGTTTGTTCTTCAGTATTGGTGCCATTTGTCCAATGAGTTGGTTTGCCTTATTGCATCTACATTCGATCTCATCTTCTGATTTGCCACTTGATATTATACTTACTACTTCCTAGGCTTCTGGTCCCCAGCATGGCGGTTAGGCAGTGAAATGGTTAAGGCCTCTGAGTGTTTATGCTTGTGGCTACCATTGCATTCACATTTTCCTCATGTTGGACTGGTAGTTTACGGTTTCATCGCCCTGCTACTGAGTTGAGACGTGAGCTGTGAATTTTGTGTGAAATGCTTTTTAATCTGCACGAGGTTGTGTAGCGTGATCTGCATGTTCAGAGCAATGGCGGGTGGCTATGTCCCAGAATTGACCGGTTTTTGTGCCTTATGCAGAAATGTGTGGCAGCTGGTCTTCTGGTTGACTGCCGCTTCTTTTGACGAAAAACCGTGCTTTTGTGGAGGACTGTTGTTTTGGCATTCTGAAGACAACATTATGTACAATGAAATGTTTTTTACATCTGTCCGAGGTGTTGTGGTGTGATCTGCATGCTCAAAATCGCGTAGCTGGCTAGATAACATCTAGAAATTGAACAAAAACATCTAGAAATATCTGCATGTATGGCTGCTGGTGTGTCGCAGAAGCGACTGGTTTTCTTGTCTTCAGAAATGTGTGGCAGCTGGTGTATCACAGAAGCGACTGGTTTTCTTGTCTTCAGAAATGTGTGGCAGCTGGTGTATCACAGAAGCGACTGGTTTTCTTGTCTTCAGAAATGTATGGCTGCTGGTGTGTCACAGAAGCGACTGGTTTTCTTGTCTTCAGAAATGTATGGCTGCTGGTGTGTCACAGAAGTGACTGGTTTTGCTGGTTGTTGTTTGTTTGTGCTCGCTCACTTTGAACTCAAGCGTAATCCATACACACTATTTATAGTAGTGATGGACTGAATTTTGTGTATGGGTTAGCTTTCCCTATTAACAGTGTCCCTCGCCATCAGGCGAACCCACTCTGACTTCATAGGTAATTGTAATTAACATCAACATTTTAGTCCAGCTTTCCGGTGTAGGGGTTGAACTGCTTACCTCAGCATCAGCACACTGGATGTTTAAGAACATGCGTTCTTATTCATTCAGTCATGTGGACCAGCAGAGTTTTGCTAGTGACTGCCGTTTCCATCTATGATGAACTGTGTTTTCGAGGAGGACCTTTGTGTCGGCATTCTGGCAACGGCATTATGTTCAGTGAAATGTTTCTTTACATCTTTTTGAGGTTGTTTTGTTGCGTGATCTACATTTCAGAGAAAAAAATGGTGTGGCTGGCTAGAAAACATCTAGAAACGGAACAACATCTAGAAACATCAAGACTTTGTAGGTGAACATCTGGTTGGGAAAGTGACTGCCAATTCCATCAAGGAAGAACTGTACTGTTCATAGAGGACTTTTGTGGTGACATTCTGGCTGTGGTTTTTTGCATTGTGCCTGAGCGTGCTGTTGTTTGTCAAGACTCCTGTCTTTTCCCCTTTTCACATGGGGCAATGAAGAACATTTTATGGGATATTCACTGGCATGGAAATGGAGCATAATGGGGACGACCCTTTGCTGTGATGTTGGAACCGTGACTAACGACTATACTTCCTAGGTACTTGAAACTATTTACTTGTTTCAGGGGATGTTCATTTAGGTGAACTGTTGTTTTTTTCTTCTTTAATTATAGTCATTAGCTGTTTTACTTGTGCTAATTTTCATGTTATGTTCCGAATCACATTTCGTTTAGACTATTTCATGTGGTCTTGTAATTCATCGTCTGATTTTGCTATTAGTGCTTGGTCATCCACAAACAGGAGTTCTCTAATGGTTAGATTTGCAAATGGTTCTTCTTCTGTGTTCTCGTAATGCAGTGTTCTTGCGGTCTCTATTTGGCTGGTTTCTTTACACATGTTGTCTATATAGGTTATGAACAAGAGAGGGGCACAACCTTGTCGTACTCTGGATCTTATGGTGAAGGGTTCTGAGTGTCCTCCAGTTGCTCTCACTATGCATTCACTGTTGTATAAGCTTCTACATAGGTTTGTTAGATGTGTACTCACTCCATATTGTTTAAGGATTTCCCACAGCTTGTTTCTATCTACTCTATCAAATGCCTTTTCTTGGTCGACAAAGGCTAAGTATAGTGTTTCATTGAATTCAATTGATTTTTCTATAAGTTATCTAAGAGCGAAAATGGCATCTGTGCATCCTTTGTTTTTCCTAAATCTAAGTTGCGTTTCGCTTAGCTGGGGTTCTATAGTAGTTCGAAATCTTTCCTCAAGAATTTTGCAAAATATGTTCCCAGTATGACTCAAAAAGGAAATGCCACTGTATTGTGTACAGTCTCTTTTGCTGCCTTTGTTTTTCCAAATTGGGATAATTATGGCATTTCCCCAGTCTTGTGGTGACTGTTGTTCTACCCAAACATGGTTTAATTGGCAATGCTTTTCCTATGTCTCTTGCTGCTTTAATTAGTTCATTTGGTATTTCAACTTGTCCCGGTGATTTGTTCAAAGGGGTTGATCTGACGGCTTCTATAATTTCTTCTTTAGGTATGTCTGGTTCTAGTTCTTCGGTGGCAACTGTGTCGGTTTCTTTCTCATCATTATTAATATTTTCCTACACTTTGATCATTTCATCACACTTCACTTTATAAAATGCCATGGTATAATCAATACAGCACATGTATATCTTTCTGTGTATCACTTCACTTTATAAAATGCCATGGTATAATCAATACAGCACATGTATATCTTTCTGTGGATCAACATATTAGTGTCTGTAATGAGTATGTACATTATTGTTAACTTTTCCTGTGACATATCCATGCTGTTCTTCACCAGTTTCCATCTTTAATTTCATTCTTGTTCTCATAATTCTAAGCAGATGTTTGGTGACATGGTTTATGAGGTTGAGTGTACAAAATTCTTGATATTAAATATCTCCTGGTCTTTTCAGTAGAGCTATAAATATGACTTCAGAATATCACTAGGTATGTATCCACTGACACTAGGTATGTATCCACTGTTGTAAATGTGTTTGTGTGTGTGCACGCACTGCGTGCATGTAATTGAGAGATAGCAAGTCTGGTGTGTGATACACTTGTTGCACATGTGCATGACACTTGTTCATGTTGGTATTGCCATCAGTAGCTTGATGATGGTATGGTGTCACTTGTGGCTCATGACAGTCTGTACGAGATGAAGGTGTGTCCTAAGATAGCCATTAATGTTGATCCCAGACTCATCTCTCTAAATTCATAGTCTTAGGAAGATAATGTGATGCTTTCCCCTTGACTTCCATATTCACACAAAGGTCTTTTACCTCTGCTTTTGACAGCAATTTTAAACTGTCAGGACAAGAGAGTTCCCTGTTTGGCTCAGTTGCAGAGTTGTGCACTGATCCTGGTGTTCTTCTTCGTTTGCTTGAAATATGTCTATAACTGCAATGTTGTCTCTTGTATGAAATATATCTATAACTGCAATGTTGTCTCTTGTATGAAATATGTCTATAACTGCAATGTTGTCTCTTGTATGAAATATGTCTATAACTGCAATGTTGTCTCTTGTATGAAATATATCTATAACTGCAATGTTGTCTCTTGTATGAAATATGTCTATAACTGCAATGTTGTCTCTTGTATGAAATATGTCTATAACTGCAATGTTGTCTCTTGTATGAAATATGTCTATAACTGCAATGTTGTCTCTTGTATGAAATATATCTATAACTGCAATGTTGTCTCTTGTATGAAATATATCTATAACTGCAATGTTGTCTCTTGTATGAAATATATCTATAACTGCAATGTTGTCTCTTGTATGAAATATGTCTATAACTGCAATGTTGTCTCTTGTATGAAATATATCTATAACTGCAATGTTGTCTCTTGTATGAAATATGTCTATAACTGCAATGTTGTCTCTTGTATGAAATATATCTATAACTGCAATGTTGTCTCTTGTATGAAATATATCTATAACTGCAATGTTGTCTCTTGTATGAAATATATCTATAACTGCAATGTTGTCTCTTGTATGAAATATATCTATAACTGCAATGTTGTCTCTTGTATGAAATATATCTATAACTGCAATGTTGTCTCTTGTATGAAATATGTCTATAACTGCAATGTTGTCTCTTGTATGAAATATATCTATAACTGCAATGTTGTCTCTTGTATGAAATATGTCTATAACTGCAATGTTGTCTCTTGTATGAAATATATCTATAACTGCAATGTTGTCTCTTGTATGAAATATCTATAACTGCAATGTTGTCTCTTGTATGAAATATATCTATAACTGCAATGTTGTCTCTTGTATGAAATATATCTATAACTGCAATGTTGTCTCTTGTATGAAATATATCTATAACTGCAATGTTGTCTCTTGTATGAAATATGTCTATAACTGCAATGTTGTCTCTTGTATGAAATATGTCTATAACTGCAATGTTGTCTCTTGTATGAAATATATCTATAACTGCAATGTTGTCTCTTGTATGAAATATATCTATAACTGCAATGTTGTCTCTTGTATGAAATATGTCTATAACTGCAATGTTGTCTCTTGTATGAAATATGTCTATAACTGCAATGTTGTCTCTTGTATGAAATATGTCTATAACTGCAATGTTGTCTCTTGTATGAAATATATCTATAACTGCAATGTTGTCTCTTGTATGAAATATATCTATAACTGCAATGTTGTCTCTTGTATGAAATATATCTATAACTGCAATGTTGTCTCTTGTATGAAATATGTCTATAACTGCAATGTTGTCTCTTGTATGAAATATATCTATAACTGCAATGTTGTCTCTTGTATGAAATATGTCTATAACTGCAATGTTGTCTCTTGTATGAAATATATCTATAACTGCAATGTTGTCTCTTGTATGAAATATATCTATAACTGCAATGTTGTCTCTTGTATGAAATATATCTATAACTGCAATGTTGTCTCTTGTATGAAATATATCTATAACTGCAATGTTGTCTCTTGTATGAAATATATCTATAACTGCAATGTTGTCTCTTGTATGAAATATAGTCTATAACTGCAATGTTGTCTCTTGTATGAAATATATCTATAACTGCAATGTTGTCTCTTGTATGAAATATATCTATAACTGCAATGTTGTCTCTTGTATGAAATATATCTATAACTGCAATGTTGTCTCTTGTATGAAATATATCTATAACTGCAATGTTGTCTCTTGTATGAAATATATCTATAACTGCAATGTTGTCTCTTGTATGAAATATATCTATAACTGCAATGTTGTCTCTTGTATGAAATATATCTATAACTGCAATGTTGTCTCTTGTATGAAATATGTCTATAACTGCAATGTTGTCTCTTGTATGAAATATATCTATAACTGCAATGTTGTCTCTTGTATGAAATATAGTCTATAACTGCAATGTTGTCTCTTGTATGAAATATATCTATAACTGCAATGTTGTCTCTTGTATGAAATATGTCTATAACTGCAATGTTGTCTCTTGTATGAAATATATCTATAACTGCAATGTTGTCTCTTGTATGAAATATATCTATAACTGCAATGTTGTCTCTTGTATGAAATATATCTATAACTGCAATGTTGTCTCTTGTATGAAATATATCTATAACTGCAATGTTGTCTCTTGTATGAAATATATCTATAACTGCAATGTTGTCTCTTGTATGAAATATATCTATAACTGCAATGTTGTCTCTTGTATGAAATATGTCTATAACTGCAATGTTGTCTCTTGTATGAAATATGTCTATAACTGCAATGTTGTCTCTTGTATGAAATATGTCTATAACTGCAATGTTGTCTCTTGTATGAAATATATCTATAACTGCAATGTTGTCTCTTGTATGAAATATGTCTATAACTGCAATGTTGTCTCTTGTATGAAATATATCTATAACTGCAATGTTGTCTCTTGTATGAAATATATCTATAACTGCAATGTTGTCTCTGTATGAAATATGTCTATAACTGCAATGTTGTCTCTTGTATGAAATATATCTATAACTGCAATGTTGTCTCTTGTATGAAATATATCTATAACTGCAATGTTGTCTCTTGTATGAAATATATCTATAACTGCAATGTTGTCTCTTGTATGAAATACATCTATAACTGCAATGTTGTCTCTTGTATGAAATACATCTATAACTGCAATGTTGTCTCTTGTATGAAATATATCTATAACTGCAATGTTGTCTCTTGTATGAAATATATCTATAACTGCAATGTTGTCTCTTGTATGAAATATATCTATAACTGCAATGTTGTCTCTTGTATGAAATACATCTATAACTGCAATGTTGTCTCTTGTATGAAATATATCTATAACTGCAATGTTGTCTCTTGTATGAAATACTATCTATAACTGCAATGTTGTCTCTTGTATGAAATATATCTATAACTGCAATGTTGTCTCTTGTATGAAATACTATCTATAACTGCAATGTTGTCTCTTGTATGAAATATATCTATAACTGCAATGTTGTCTCTTGTATGAAATACATCTATAACTGCAATGTTGTCTCTTGTATGAAATATATCTATAACTGCAATGTTGTCTCTTGTATGAAATATATCTTATAACTGCAATGTTGTCTCTTGTATGAAATATGTCTATAACTGCAATGTTGTCTCTTGTATGAAATATATCTATAACTGCAATGTTGTCTCTTGTATGAAATACATCTATAACTGCAATGTTGTCTCTTGTATGAAATATGTCTATAACTGCAATGTTGTCTCTTGTATGAAATATATCTATAACTGCAATGTTGTCTCTTGTATGAAATACATCTATAACTGCAATGTTGTCTCTTGTATGAAATATGTCTATAACTGCAATGTTGTCTCTTGTATGAAATATGTCTATAACTGCAATGTTGTCTCTTGTATGAATTTAACTGCGTTTTTAGTTCACTCAGCGGTCCATAGAGTTTATCTTCCACTGTCGTCTTTCTAGGCCAGAAAGTTTGCCTAGATATGTTATATTTTGGGCAGTCTTGGGGTTTTGGCAGTGTTGCCGACGAATATGGCTTACCCCCGCAGAGGAGTCTATGGCAGCTGAATAGTGGTACTTCAAGACAAATCCCATTGTCAAGGATCAGGTGGTCACGATTGGTTGTCCTAAAACTAACACAAACATGTGAATGCAAAAATGTCAACTTCTCAGGAACGTAGATATAATGTAAGGCTGCTCCTCAGCTTCAAGTTTCATAGTTCCTTTATTCGTGACTCACATAGGGCGATTAGGGGTCGACATGTCGTACATACAAAAATTACAAGTGTCTAGCATCATTCCGTTACAATATAAAAATATTCATTGCAGATATTGCACAGGTTTCCTCCATATCATTCTGTAATTATCTACCATTTAGATCAAGCTCACTTTTATCGACCTCCTTTGATTAATTAATGAAGTAGTACTTATTCTACACACTTGATGGTATCAGTATCAGTATTACAAGCACGTCTTGCTTTCATAGCTGCTAGATGGTTTCTGTCGTATCTTGGTTGTTGTCAACACATGGCTGCTAGATGGCTTCTCTGTTGTATCTTGGTTGTTGTCAACACACGTCATGGCTGCTAGATGGCTTCTCTGTTGTATCTTGGTGGTTGTCAACACATGGCTGCTAGATGTCTTCTCTGTTGTATCTTGGTTGTTGTCAACACATGGCTGCTAGATGGCTTCTCTGTTGTATCTTGGTTGTTGTCAACACATGGCTGCTAGATGGCTTCTCTGTCGTATCTTGGTTGTTGTCAACACACGTCATGGCTGCTAGATGGCTTCTCTGTTGTATCTTGGTTGTTGTCAACACATGTCATGGCTGCTAGATGGCTTCTCTGTCGTATCTTGGTTGTTGTCAACACATGGCTGCTAGATGTCTTCTCTGTCGTATCTTGGTTGTTGTCAACACATGTCATGGCTGCTAGATGTCTTCTCTGTCGTATCTTGGTTGTTGTCAACACATGTCATGGCTGCTAGATGTCTTCTCTGTCGTATCTTGGTTGTTGTCAACACACGTCATGGCTGCTAGATGGCTTCTCTGTCGTATCTTGGTTGTTGTCAACACACGTCATGGCTGCTAGATGGCTTCTCTGTTGTATCTTGGTGGTTGTCAACACATGGCTGCTAGATGTCTTCTCTGTTGTATCTTGGTTGTTGTCAACACCATGGCTGCTAGATGGCTTCTCTGTGTATCTTGGTTGTTGTCAACACTATGGCTGCTAGATGGCTTCTCTGTCGTATCTTGGTTGTTGTCAACACAGTCTGGCTGCTAGATGGCTTCTCTGTTATATCTTGGTTGTTGTCAACACATCATGGCTGCTAGATGGCTTCTCTGTCATATCTTGGTTGTTGTCAACACACGTCATGGCTGCTAGATGGCTTCTCTGTCATATCTTGGTTGTTGTCAACACATGGCTGCTAGATGGCTTCTCTGTTGTATCTTGGTTGTTGTCAACACACGTCATGGCTGCTAGATGGCTTCTCTGTCGTATCTTGGTTGTTGTCAACACACGTCATGGCTGCTAGATGGCTTCTCTGTTCGTATCTTGGTTGTTGTCAACACACGTCATGGCTGCTAGATGGCTTCTCTGTCGTATCTTGGTTGTTGTCAACACATGGCTGCTAGATGTCTTCTCTGTTGTATCTTGGTTGTTGTCAACACATAGCTGCTAGATGGCTTCTCTGTTGTATCTTGGTTGTTGTCAACACATGGCTGCTAGATGGCTTCTCTGTCGTATCTTGGTTGTTGTCAACACACGTCATGGCTGCTAGATGGCTTCTCTGTTGTATCTTGGTTGTTGTCAACACATGGCTGCTAGATGTCTTCTCTGTTGTATCTTGGTTGTTGTCAACACATGGCTGCTAGATGTCTTCTCTGTCGTATCTTGGTTGTTGTCAACACATGGCTGCTAGATGTCTTCTCTGTTGTATCTTGGTTGTTGCCAACACACGTCATGGCTGCTAGATGTCTTCTCTGTCGTATCTTGGTTGTTGTCAACACATGGCTGCTAGATGGATTCTCTGTTGTATCTTGGTTGTTGTCAACACATGGCTGCTAGATGGCTTCTCTGTTGTATCTTGGTTGTTGTCAACACGTGGCTGCTAGATGGCTTCTCTGTCGTATCTTGGTTGTTGTCAACACATGGCTGCTAGATGGCTTCTCTGTTGTATCTTGGTTGTTGTCAACACATGGCTGCTAGATAGCTTCTCTGTTGTATCTTGGTTGTTGTCAACACACATCATGGCTGCTAGATGGCTTCTCTGTTGTATCTTGGTTGTTGTCAACACACATCATGGCTGCTAGATGTCTTCTCTGTTGTATCTTGGTTGTTGTCAACACACATCATGGCTGCTAGATGGCTTCTCTGTTGTATCTTGGTTGTTGTCAACACACATCATGGCTGCTAGATGGCTTCTCTGTAGTATCTTGGTTGTTGTCAACACACGTCATGGCTGCTAGATGTCTTCTCTGTTGTATCTTGGTTGTTGTCAACACACGTCATGGCTGCTAGATGGCTTCTCTGTTGTATCTTGGTTGTTGTCAACACATGTCATGGCTGCTAGATGTCTTCTCTGTTGTATCTTGGTTGTTGTCAACACATGTCATGGCTGCTAGATGTCTTCTCTGTTGTATCTTGGTTGTTGTCAACACATGTCATGGCTGCTAGATGTCTTCTCTGTTGTATCTTGGTTGTTGTCAACACATGTCATGGCTGCTAGATGTCTTCTCTGTCGTATCTTGGTTGTTGTCAACACATGTCATGGCTGCTAGATGTCTTCTCTGTTGTATCTTGGTTGTTGTCAACACACGTCATGGCTGCTAGATGGCTTCTCTGTTGTATCTTGGTTGTTGTCAACACATGGCTGCTAGATGTCTTCTCTGTTGTATCTTGGTTGTTGTCAACACATGGCTGCTAGATGGCTTCTCTGTTGTATCTTGGTTGTTGTCAACACATGGCTGCTAGATGGCTTCTCTGTTGTATCTTGGTTGTTGTCAACACACGTCATGGCTGCTAGATGGCTTCTCTGTTGTATCTTGGTTGTTGTCAACACATGGCTGCTAGATGTCTTCTCTGTTGTATCTTGGTTGTTGTCAACACACGTCATGGCTGCTAGATGGCTTCTCTGTTGTATCTTGGTTGTTGTCAACACACGTCATGGCTGCTAGATGTCTTCTCTGTTGTATCTTGGTTGTTGTCAACACATGGCTGCTAGATGGCTTCTCTGTCGTATCTTGGTTGTTGTCAACACACATCATGGCTGCTAGATGGCTTCTCTGTTGTATCTTGGTTGTTGTCAACACACGTCATGGCTGCTAGATGGCTTCTCTGTCGTATCTTGGTTGTTGTCAACACATGGCTGCTAGATGGCTTCTCTGTTGTATCTTGGTTGTTGTCAACACATGGCTGCTAGATGGCTTCTCTGTTGTATCTTGGTTGTTGTCAACACATGGCTGCTAGATGTCTTCTCTGTTGTATCTTGGTTGTTGTCAACACATGGCTGCTAGATGGCTTCTCTGTTGTATTTGGTTGTTGTCAACACATGGCTGCTAGATGGCTTCTCTGTTGTATCTTGGTTGTTGTCAACACATCATGGCTGCTAGATGGCTTCTCTGTCGTATCCTTGGTTGTTGTCAACACATGACTGCTAGATGGCTTCTCTGTTGTATCTTGGTTGTTGTCAACACATGGCTGCTAGATGGCTTCTCTGTTGTATCTTGGTTGTTGTCAACACATGACTGCTAGATGGCTTCTCTGTGCGTATCTTGGTTGTTGTCAAACACATCTGGCTTGCTAGATGTCTTCTCTGTTGTATCTTGGTTGTTGTCAACACACTTCATGGCTGCTAGATGTCTTCTCTGTTCGTATCTTGGTTGTTGTCAACACACATGTCATGGCTGCTAGATGTCTTCTCTGTCGTATCTTGGTTGTTGTCAACACATGTCATGGCTGCTAGATGTCTTCTCTGTTGTAATCTTGGTTGTTGTCAACACACGTCATGGCTGCTAGATGTCTTCTCTGTTGTATCTTGGTTAACACATGTCATGGCTGCTAGATGTCTTCTCTGTTGTATCTTGGTTGTTGTCAACACACGTCATGGCTGCTAGATGTCTTCTCTGTTGTATCTTGGTTGTTGTCAACACACGTCATGGCTGCTAGATGTCTTCTCTGTCGTATCTTGGTTGTTGTCAACACATGTCATGGCTGCTAGATGTCTTCTCTGTTGTATCTTGGTTGTTGTCAACACACGTCATGGCTGCTAGATGTCTTCTCTGTTGTATCTTGGTTGTTGTCAACACATGTCATGGCTGCTAGATGTCTTCTCTGTTATATCTTGGTTGTTGTCAACACATGTCATGGCTGCTAGATGGCTTCTCTGTCATATCTTGGTTGTTGTCAACACACGTCATGGCTGCTAGATGGCTTCTCTGTTGTATCTTGGTTGTTGTCAACACATGTCATGGCTGCTAGATGGCTTCTCTGTCGTATCTTGGTTGTTGTCAAAACATGTCATGGCGCTAGATTGTCTTCTCTTGTTGTATCTTGGTTGTTGTCAACACATATGGCTGCTAGATGGCTTCTCTGTTGTATCTTGGTTGTTGTCAACACATGGCTGCTAGATGTCTCTCTCTGTTGTATCTTGGTTGTTGTCAACACACTGTCATGGCTGCTAGATGGCTTCTCTGTTGTATCTTGGTTGTTGTCAACACATGGCTGCTAGATGTCTTCTCTGTTGTATCTTGGTTGTTATCAACACACGTAATGGCTGCTAGATGGCTTCTCTGTTGTATCTTGGTTGTTGTCAAACACATGGCTGCTAGATGTCTTCTCTGTTGTATCTTGGTTGTTGTCAACACAATGGCTGCTAGATGGCTTCTCTGTTGTATCTTGGTTGTTGTCAACACACGTCAGGCTGCTAGATGCTTCTCTGTTGTATCTTGGTTGTTGTCAACACATGGACTGCTAGATGGCTTCTCTGTTGTATCTGGTTGTTGTCAACACATGCCTGCTAGATGGCTTCTCTGTATCTTTGGTTGTTGTCAACACATGGCTGCTAGATGGCTTCTCTGTTGTATCTTGGTTGTTGTCAACACAATGACTGCTTAGATGGCTTCTCTGTCAGTATCTTGGTTGTTGTCAACACACGTCCTTGGCTGCTAGATGGCTTCTCTGTTGTATCTTGGTTGTTGTCAACACATGTCAATGGCTGCTAGATGGCTTCTCTATTGTAGTCTTGGTTGTTGTCAACACATGTCATGGCTGCTAGATGTCTTCTCTGTTGTACTCTTGGTTGTTGGTCAACACATGTCATGGCTGCTAGATGGCTTCTCTGTTGTATCTTGGTTGTTGTCAACACATGTCATGGCTGCTAGATGTCTTCTCTGTTGTATCTTGGTTGTTGTCAACACATGTCATGGCTGCTAGATGGCTTCTCTGTCGTATCTTGGTTGTTGTCAACACACGTCATGGCTGCTAGATGGCTTCTCTGTTGTATCTTGGTTGTTGTCAACACACGTCATGGCTGCTAGATGGCTTCTCTGTTGTATCTTGGTTGTTGTCAACACATAGGCTGCTAGATGGCTTCTCTGTTGTATCTTGGTTGTTGTCAACACACTCATGCTGCTAGATGGCTTCTCTGTTGTATCTTGGTTGTTGTCAACACACGTCATGGCTGCTAGATGGCTTCTCTGTCGTATCTTGGTTGTTGTCAACACACGTCATGGCTGCTAGATGGCTTCTCTGTTGTATCTTGGTTGTTGTCAACACATGGCTGCTAGATGGCTTCTCTGTTGTATCTTGGTTGTTGTCAACACACGTCATGGCTGCTAGATGGCTTCTCTGTTGTATCTTGGTTGTTGTCAACACACGTCATGGCTGCTAGATGGCTTCTCTGTTGTATCTTGGTTGTTGTCAACACACGTCATGGCTGCTAGATGGCTTCTCTGTTGTATCTTGGTTGTTGTCACACACGTCATGGCTGCTAGATGGCTTCTCTGTTGTATCTTGGTTGTTGTCAACACACGTCATGGCTGCTAGATGGCTTCTCTGTTGTATCTTGGTTGTTGTCAACACACGTCATGGCTGCTAGATGGCTTCTCTGTTGTATCTTGGTTGTTGTCAACACATGGCTGCTAGATGGCTTCTCTGTTGTATCTTGGTTGTTGTCAACACACGTCATGGCTGCTAGATGGCTTCTCTGTTGTATCTTGGTTGTTGTCAACACACCATGGCTGCTAGATGGCTTCTCTGTCGTATCTTGGTTGTTGTCAACACCATGGCTGCTAGATGGCTTCTCTGTTGTATCTTGGTTGTTGTCAACACATGGCTGCTAGATGGCTTCTCTGTTGTATCTTGGTTGTTGTCAACACACGTCATGGCTGCTAGATGGCTTCTCTGTTGTATCTTGGTTGTTGTCAACACATGGCTGCTAGATGGCTTCTCTGTTGTATCTTGGTTGTTGTCAACACATGGCTGCTAGATGGCTTCTCTGTCGTATCTTGGTTGTTGTCAACACATGGCTGCTAGATGGCTTCTCTGTTGTATCTTGGTTGTTGTCAACACATGGCTGCTAGATGGCTTCTCTGTCGTATCTTGGTTGTTGTCAACACATGGCTGCTAGATGGCTTCTCTGTTGTATCTTGGTTGTTGTCACACACATGGCTGCTAGATGGCTTCTCTGTTGTATCTTGGTTGTTGTCAACACATCATGGCTGCTAGATGGCTTCTCTGTTTTATCTTGGTTGTTGTCAACACACATCATGGCTGCTAGATGTCTTCTCTGTTGTATCTTGGTTGTTGTCAACACACATCATGGCTGCTAGATGGCTTCTCTGTTGTATCTTGGTTGTTGTCAACACACATCATGGCTGCTAGATGTCTTCTCTGTCTGTATCTTGGTTGTTGTCAACACATGTCATGGCTGCTAGATGTCTTCTCTGTCGTATCTTGGTTGTTGTCAACACATGTCATGGCTGCTAGATGGCTTCTCTGTTGTATCTTGGTTGTTGTCAACACATGTCATGGCTGCTAGATGTCTTCTCTGTTGTATCTTGGTTGTTGTCAACACATGGCTGCTAGATGGCTTCTCTGTTGTATCTTGGTTGTTGTCAACACATGTCATGGCTGCTAGATGTCTTCTCTGTTGTATCTTGGTTGTTGTCAACACATGTCATGGCTGCTAGATGTCTTCTCTGTCGTATCTTGGTTGTTGTCAACACATCATGGCTGCTAGATGTCTTCTCTGTTGATATCTTGGTTGTTGTCAACACACGTCATGGCTGCTAGATGTCTTCTCTGTTGTATCTTGGTTAACACATGTCATGGCTGCTAGATGTCTTCTCTGTTGTATCTTGGTTGTTGTCAACACACGTCATGGCTGCTAGATGTCTTCTCTGTCTGTATCTTGGTTGGTGTCAACACACGTCATGGCTGCTAGATGGCTTCTCTGTTCGTATCTTGGTTGTTGTCAACACATGTCATGGCTGCTAGATGTCTTCTCTGTTGTATCTTGGTTGTTGTCAACACACGTCATGGCTGCTAGATGGCTTCTCTGTTGTATCTTGGTTGTTGTCAACACATGTCATGGCTGCTAGATGTCTTCTCTGTCATATCTTGGTTGTTGTCAACACATGTCATGGCTGCTAGATGGCTTCTCTGTCGTATCTTGGTTGTTGTCAACACACGTCATGGCTGCTAGATGTCTTCTCTGTTGTATCTTGGTTGTTGTCAACACATGTCATGGCTGCTAGATGTCTTCTCTGTCGTATCTTGGTTGTTGTCAACACATGTCATGGCTGCTAGATGTCTTCTCTGTTGTATCTTGGTTGTTGTCAACACACGTCATGGCTGCTAGATGTCTTCTCTGTTGTATCTTGGTTGTTGTCAACACACGTCATGGCTGCTAGATGTCTTCTCTGTTGTATCTTGGTTGTTGTCAACACATGTCATGGCTGCTAGATGGCTTCTCTGTTGTATCTTGGTTGTTGTCACACATGTTATGGCTGCTAGATGGCTTCTCTGTTGTATCTTGGTTGTTGTCAACACACGTCATGACTGCTAGATATTTCTCTGTTGTATCTTGGTTGTTGTCAATACACGTCATGGCTGCTAGATGGCTTCTCTGTTGTATCTTGGTTGTTGTCAACACATGGCTGCTAGATGGCTTCTCTGTCGTATCTTGGTTGTTGTCAACACATGTCATGGCGGCTAGATGGCTTCTCTGTTGTATCTTGGTTGTTGTCAACACATGGCTGCTAGATGGCTTCTCTGTCATAAGTTGGTTGTTGTCAACACATGGCTGCTAGATGGCTGCTCTGTTGTATCTTGGTTGTTGTCAACACATGGCTGCTAGATGGCTTCTCTGTTGTATCTTGGTTGTTGTCAACACACATCATGGCTGCTAGATGGCTTCTCTGTCATAACTTGGTTGTTGTCAACACACGTCATGGCTGCTAGATGGCTTCTCTGTCATAACTTGGTTGTTGTCAACACACGTCATGGCTGCTAGATGGCTTCTCTGTTGTATCTTGGTTGTTGTCAACACACGTCATGGCTGCTAGATGGCTTCTCTGTTGTATCTTGGTTGTTGTCACCACACATCATGGCTGCTAGATGGCTTCTCTGTCATAACTTGGTTGTTGTCAACACACGTCATGGCTGCTAGATGGCTTCTCTGTCATAACTTGGTTGTTGTCACCACACGTCATGGCTGCTAGATGGCTTCTCTGTTGTATCTTGGTTGTTGTCAACACACGTCATGGCTGCTAGATGGCTCCTCTGTTGTATCTTGGTTGTTGTCAACACATGGCTGCTAGATGGCTTCTTTGTTGTATCTTGGTTGTTGTCAACACATGGCTGCTAGATGGCTTCTCTGTTGTATCTTGGTTGTTGTCAACACACGTCATGGCTGCTAGATGGCTTCTCTGTTGTATCTTGGTTGTTGTCAACACACGTCATGGCTGCTAGATGGCTTCTCTGTTGTATCTTGGTTGTTGTCAACACACGTCATGGCTGCTAAATGGCTTCTCTGTTGTATCGTGGAAGGTATCCACAGTATGGTGACTTTATGCTGACTGCAAAGTTCAGAAAATAGTGTCCTTAGTACTGGCAACTTCTCAGACAGGAGTTCCTCGAGTACTGATTTTGCATCTGTCAATAGCACCACAGGGTGTGTACTGGCCCCAGTGGATACTTGTTACATCTATGACCTTAACCCTTTACCGAGCAGAGCGGCCCAAACCGTCTCTACCCCAGAACGGGCAAAACGTCTTAAAACGTTCATGATGATTAAGTGTTGTAAAAACACGATCTCGTGGCTTTCCAAGGCTTCCGATTGTTTACATCCGGTATTGTCGATATGTAGATAATTTGTGCGCCATTTGCAAGCAATTTGATCGGATTTTTGTACAATTTTCAGAGTTTAAATGCTTTGTTTTTCACAATGGATTTCGTCGATTCTTCAAGTGATAGCAGTGATTTCGCTGGGTTCAATTTAAGTGCATGAATTTGACTATGAATTGCAGATATCAGTGATACCATCATGGGAAGTACATACTTACTATATGGCACTATGTTGTCAGATTAAAAATAAACAAGCCACAGTAATAGAGGGCAGAATTCCTCAACTTCCAATTTAAGGGCCGCGATAAAATCTCCCTGATCTCTTAGGTCATCATTACACTTCCTGGTATTAAATTACGTCACCAAACAATTCATAACTCCGATCTCTTAGAATTAACGGACCACTCTTACTTTGAATATCGTTGGATTCGTTCTTGTCAAGCTATATATCTAACTGGTGTGCTTTCATAAGTAAAAACCCAATTTTTTAACTATTGACCAAAATTGCTAGATTATGGTCAGTATTGTCTATTGACTCTGCAATGTCCTGTAACCTAGGATATATATCGAATTTCGGATACGCAACAAACTTTATTTATTAATATTAGTATTAGTAAAATAATTTTAAAAAATAAATTCAACAGTTCATTACCAAACTGGGAGTGTGTTTTAGTCCAACATTCAACATAAACATGTCGCCAGGCATGCAGACAGGCAATGAACAACCTGGGAAGATGATTTAATCGACGCCTTGCTCACACTGAGTACACAGACCAGGTGATAACAACAAGTCCAAGCGGGGTTTGGCCGTTATGTGGGTAATGGCGGCGGAAAACTGTGAGCAGCGCCATCTATGTCTTCTATACGAGGTTCTGGTCCTTGTGTTCTGGAGTATGCGATGGCGATCCTGACTCTCAGCCATACGCAGATGGAAAGGATGGACAGAATACATAACGAAGCTTTGCGTATTATACTTGGATGTACAAGAGATACAGCATGCAGGCCGATGCTCTACCTTCTTGATTTTCCAACCATGGGTAACAGAATACAAATTTTCCGAGCACGTATCTACCGAGAGTCAACATCTATTCTTATCTACTTCATAGTTTAATTAAGAATGCGTACCGTAACGGCAGCAGGTTAAACAGAGAAACGTCGTGGATGGGTCAAGCCGAAGACATTCTTCAGCAGGTGTGTTCACCTGAGGACTTAGAACCTGGCGAGGAATAGGTACAAGTACTAGTACCAACAGATTTATGTACTTCCTTTTCAGTTTGCATCCAACTAGACAGATAATGCAGACAAGAAAATCTGGCTGCTGTGGAGGCGGAAGTACAGGCTTTGATCTTCGAGAATTCTTTAGAAGGTGATGCTCTCATTTACACGGATGGGTCGGTCGTTCAGCGCCTAAGAAGTTCATGGGCCTCTACGGCTCATGCTGGAGGGAGAATTGTGAAGGAAGATTATGATGCTATTGCCTTGACCACAAGTAGCCTGGCTATGGAAGTCATGACAGTAAGTAAAGCATAACATGGATCGAGACACAGACCTTCACTCTGGCATGTTTCCTTCGTGACTCAATGAGTATGCTCAGGAAGATAGAGATGGGGTATGTCCAAAAACAGTGCTTTATGTCTCTGGAGCTGTCAGGCTGGCAAAAATTAGTTTCATTTTCGTTCCAGGACATGCGGGTGTCTAATGAAATGAGCAGGCTGACAGGCTTGCAGGCAAAGCTACTGTTGTGGGCCGGCGAGCTATGGGCCTTGCTGATACACTGAATGATCTACGAGAAGTTAGTTGTTAGCTAGAACGAAGTGGTGACTGTGAATCTACAACTACAACCATGGTCAGACTGCGAGAACAGCAAGTTAAAAGAGGTGTGGATAAACAAGAACACTATGCAGGACGCCAAAGAAGGTTAATAAACCAACACAGAACTGGTATCATCAGCCGTTACACGCTGCAGGATTTACTGAAGAGGGGATCCAAGCACTTATGGACAGTAACGTGCGTGTTTTTACGCCAAGGCAGGGAGAGGGAGAGGCTAAGAATTTTTTAATACAATCAAGGTTAAATGGGTCAGAGAAGAGGAATGTGAATGTTGGGTCAGAAAGGTTTAGTAAGGAAATCCCAAGACAATGGCTGGCCCCAAACACAATGGAGGATATATCACGGAAATATCAGTGAGTCACCAGGGCACAGAGGAAAACGTGATAGTATACGAATAGACAAAGAACACCCAGAAATGTAATGTTGGAGAAATTTAGAATGGGATGCAAGAGGTTAAATGGTGTTTCTTGAGAGGTCAGGGAAGAGTGACTAAAGACAGAAGTCTTGGCAAATTAGGGGCAGTGGAGTTTGAACTGAGTGAGGGAACCAGCCAAGAGAGTGGCATTCAGTAACAGATGAGGCTGGAACTAGCCAGTTATTCGGTTTGGGCTATGTCAAGGAAACTAGGCAGTTATTCGGTGTCTGAGCTGAGGAGGGAACTCAGCCAGGCATTCATATGAGTTCGGACACGGGAAATAGTCCGATGCAATTAAGGTATATTTACAAGGCCGATCGAAGACAGCAGTGTTTATTTACCTGTGCTAAGATTGCTTCTGGAAATGGTGTCATGTTTTCACCATGTCTCTTCGCCATCAATAAAATTATGTGCGCGAAAAACTGTTATCCAGTGTCTATAGCTGTGCATAAGTATACCTGCAGAGTGTCCATACAGACCGACCACTAGACACAACCACAGCCACCTGCTAAATCATAACTATATGTCAATAACCTTGTGACATGGACTAATGGTTCGATGTGCAATGAGGATGATCTGTCGACTAAGAGATATGCCCATATGGTCAATAGCGTTACCAAAATAATAACATCTCGCGCCCTTGTCGGCTGGCGTGGGCGATTATACTCCTCCATATCTTGCGATCTCCGACGGCATGGATCAATTCGTGTGTTGACTCCCTTCCGTGCCATGACGCAAGACTGTCAAGAATTTTCACATGGTATTTTCCTCTGTCTCCCTGTCCCCAAACCTTTCCGGTTGTCACGTGTTCCCGTGTTTGTCTTCTCATAATGTGGCTAAACATGTTGACTACCTCTTTCTGGTGTTTGTAATAAGTTTTCTTTGCGACTCAGCCTTCCTCAAAATGTCCAGATTGCTTAGTTTGGCTGTCCAGTGAATGTTCGTCATTCTTCTATTTTCTATTTCCAAGGATTCTATGTATTTATTATTTTTTTTTTTTTTGCCTGTTTACTAATTGTCCAGTATGTTAAACGCTCGTTTTATGTAACATGCCAAGAACTCTTTTTCTAACTTATAATGACATGGACTTATTGCATAAAATGTTCTTGATGTGATAGAATGTAGTTTTCTTGTTATTATCCTATTTCTGTGATGCATCTTCCATCTGATGTAATATATGTGCCGAGATATCTGAATTTATACACTTGCCCCAAAATAACCTCATTCACTTTAATTGTACATTTAGACACAATCTGTTTTTTTTTTTAAATATCACCATTACTTCTGTCTTTCTATTGTTTAAGCTAAGATCCATTGTTTCACTTTCTAAAATAACTGTGTCTATCCTATCCCGTAGTTCCTTCTGATTTATTGCTATCAAAACGGTGTCATCGGCATAACGTTAGTTATTTATTTTATGTCCACCAACCACTATCCCATGGATATTTTCTATAAATCTCATTATATGTTCACTTTACAACGAGCACAAGTCAGCAAACATTACACAACGACTAATAATATACGAGACACAAGTACATAGGCATTGACAGGCATTCATAGAAATATAACGCATATTGGACCTACCTTATTTTGTCGTAGTTTTTGAATTTACTTCTCATCCTGAATCAATGTTTTCTAAACATTGATATGCTTGTATTACGTGAAATAACGTAAATGTGCATACAACCTCAAGCCATAACATTCACACGTATGCATTTGCTGTTCACTTTTCAGCTTACATCATATTTTTCGCGTTACAAACCATCGTCTCCTTCAGGCGCATTCAGATGTCAAATTTAAAATGTTAAAAAAAAAAAAAAACAGTAATCATTTTGTGAGTTTTTGACGTCTCAGAGTGTGTCCTTAAATGGGGCCCAAGTAGTCCAAAGTCATTTTCTCCGTTCTGCAAATGTTGGACGCCCTTTGCAGCACATTTTTACTTAGCCGCCATGTTCCCAATTCCACAACTACACTCAACTGTATCTCCTCTCTCTAGCTTGTTGAGCAAGTGGTGGCTCAGCCTGTTTTGTCATGTACCGAGTCTTGTGTTTTCGTTGCTTCATTCTTTTACATTCAGGAGACTTCTCCTTTCTCCATTTTCTGTTGAGTTTTCTATCGATGCACCTGAATATCTTTGAATACAGGTGGTGCATGTGAAAGTTTCCTCAACGTTATTTAGGGCTGCTTTTCTGCCTTCTCCTGCTCTCTCTCTCTCTCTCTCTCTCTCTCTCTCTCTCTCTCTCTCTCTCTCTCTCTCTCTCTCTCTCTCTCTCTCTCTCTGTGTTTCTGTGTTGGGTGTGTGCTTCTGTGTTGTGTGTGTGTGTGTGTGTGCTTCTGTGTTGTGTGTGTGTGTGCGCGCGCGCTCGCTTCTGTGTTGTGTGTGTGTGTGCTACTTGTTTCCGTCGATCAAGTTGGTAATATGCGTCATCTTTCTAATGCCCTGGATGCTTTGACTTTGACTTGGTTCTTCTTCTTCCCCCTCCTCGTCTTCTTCGCCCCCTGCTGCTGTTGCCACTTTTTCGTCTTCATGCCCAGGTGATGTAATCGTTTACACTGATGGCTCTGTGCTAAAAGACAAAAGAAGAGACTAGATAATCATAGCCAATGTTAATCAACCAAGATAAGACAGAATATATGGTAATTTCAAGAGACGGAATGGCTAAAAACTCTGGCCACATACAAATAGATAATATGACCATTAAAAGAACGGAAACATACAAATACCTGGGTACAATCTTCAACTGTTCCAACATCATAAGGGAAGAAATACAACCTAGAATCAACTCTGGAAATAAGATATACTATGCACTACAACATCTACTAAAATCAAAGGCGCTATCTCGTAACACCAAAATCACAATATACAAAACACTGATCAGACCAGTTGTGCTGTATGGCTCTGAAACATGGAGTACAACGAAAGAAGACGAAGCCTTGTTACAAACCTTTGAGAACAAAATTTTAAGACTCATCTTTGGACCCATTAGGGATACACACAGTGGAGAGTGGAAAAGAAGAAGTAACAAAGACATTTATGATTTGTTTAAGTCCCCGCTAATCACTGGTATCATGAAGGCTAATAGACTACAATGGCTGGGGCATATAGAAAGAATGGAAGATAATAGGGAAACAAAACTCGCTTACACTCAGGAAATAAATGACCGTAGACCCCGAGGTAGACCAAGAAGGCGGTGGAGAGATAATATATATACAGACCTACAAGCATTTGGAATCAACGACTGGCAAGAGAAGGTCAATCAGAGAGACGAATGGAGACGGATTGTATCTGCAGCAAAGAACCTCAATGGCTCGGAACGCTGAAGAAGAAGAAGAAGAAGAAGAAGAAGAAGAAGAAGAAGAAGAAGAAGAAGAAGAAGAAGAAGAAGAAGAAGAAGAAGAAGAAGAAGAAGAAGAAGAACGTTAATGGACAGAATTTAGTGCAGGAAGGCCTGCCATGTTCAGTTGAGTTGAGTTAAGTTATGGACATTCCCATATGTGCTCAGTACCCTCGTTCAACAGCCAGCGAAGAGTCATACTACTAATCGTTCCCATCGCTATTTCAACTATTTGATTAAAAGTTCTCCTGGTCTTCCCTCTCAGTTTTGAGATTCTTCCAAAACCCCTGCCGATCCCCCGCAATCTCATTCTTTCCACATATGGATTCTCAATCTGTTACTCAGCCTTCTCCTACATCCTACATACATCGTGATTGCAACGGACTCATAAAGCATGCTGATCAGGGTGAAGACACGTGTGCTACGTGCAATTGAATGCGCAATTAAAAAAAAAAAAATTTAAGATAGGGCAGTTGTATAATATGGCGTTTTCGACGCAACTTTAGGGCTCCGAGGCCCAAGAATCGATATGATTTATCCTTACATAAGTATTGTAAGCTGACCCACATACTTTATCCCAAAAATCAATAGTTTAAAAATAAGGGAGGGGTGGGGGTGTGTAGCGAGACGGAGGGTAGGGCGTGTTTTCGCGTAACTCCTCACTGTAGGTGGCGCTTAGCGGGATTCCCAGTTATAATTATCTTCGGGTGATGCCATCGAGATTCGTAGTTTCTAGACTATTATTGTATGTTCTCGGTAGAGCTATTCCTGTTTATTGCGGTGTTCCGAATTGCTTGCTTGCTTGCTTGTGTTCGTTGGCTTGAGCTCCAACGCAAAGTCCAGTATGTCGGATGAAGGCATCCTGTTGTCCAACATCAGTGTGATGTCATACAGGACCTGAGGTTTGCGTGAGTATCCGTTGTCCTATGTCTGGCTTATTGATGTGCAGACTGGTGGTTCCTCGCCGTACAGGCAGACACTCTCCGACTTCGGAGGAATCGGCGATCCTACTGACTTTAGCCAGGACCCCGAAGGGACCTGTTGCCCAGGACGCTCGACGAGGACGCGTCAATAGGTCTTGGCCAGTATATAACCCGGCCCTGGTGCCTTGGAAACACTTCTGCGTCCCAGTGTTCCGAATAATCTGGGCACTAAGCTAGCATGTATTCCGCGTGGTTCGAACCCATGTTCCACGCGAGAAACCTGTTTGTTGAGAAACACACAATTTGTGTGTTGTTGGAGATTTCTACACAACTGAGAAACAGCCATTTTCTGCCATTCACCGACCCCAGAGCAGACGCATTTTTGTCATCCCATATATTGTTTTACGAGAGATATTAATCATTCGACAAGGTTATGGTTGCATGCCGCAGTTGTCCATGCACTAAGGTAACAACCTCCTTTCTCTGTTCCTTGCTTTCTTTACTTGTATTTCGCTGGTAAAAGCGGCGCTATCGGTACTGTTCGCGTGTCAGCCCATGAATAATTAATTAAGGTGATCGATTGAATGTAAACATAGGACGCGGGCCGTGTGTAATACTTATTTTGTGAATATGGAATGAAAATAGATATTTAGCGAAGTCCTTTCCTATAGGCGGCATGGTAAAGGCGTTACGTTATTTATTTGCTGATAGTACTTACATTATTTTGTGGAAACTTTATAAGTGATGTAATTTCATTACTGCTAGTACCGAGAGTCCGTCTAGTGGACAGAGAAAGCTTCAGTAGAGCAGTTAATGTGTTCTAATGATTATAGCTTAATCAGTTAGGATTCTGTAGTGCTGATTTATGGCAAAGCTATGATGGTGTTGTGATTCTAATGGAGTGTGGTGGAACTGTGTCACACTTATTGTAGTGATGCTTATTCTCATAAGAACGTAGTATTGATAATTCCGAGGGATGTGCGGATGGGCAGTGTCATTGTTCAAAACAATGTTTTCCCGTGATGAATTTGAATAACGAAGACACAAACAATAGATTGCACGATTTATTGCCTGGCATATTTCGCTGCATCTCGTCAGGTACAACTGCAGAAATCACACAACTTACGTTAATTAATTAGATAAATCCTTCAAACTGAAATATACACATGTTCACACAGTAATGTCGATTGTCTACCACGGTAATTTTAAACTGACTAACATGTCTTTCTGCGTGCACAAGGACGGCTTACGAAGGTTGATTATTATAGCTTCAGCAAACTTTAACAATCGACTACTTTGTGTGTTGAACAACAAACGGAAGGCACTGTCTCTTTCAACCACGTGACCGCTCTCGAGCACATGTCTCCCGACAGATGAAGCTGGACTGTTCCGGTGTGTCGGCCTGCCTAGGCTACCATCTTCTGTTTGTAGTATCTTGTCCACCCAATTCGGAATATGTTCCGAAACCCAGCAATGTAACTGTCGCTCAGTTCAGCCTATGTAGATGGCCTCGCATCTGCATGTAAATTGGTAAATACCATTTGATTTTGCGTACAAAGCTACGGGTTCTTTTGGAAAGGATCGGTCTTAGTGGGATGCCGGGCTTGTGAAGCTTGGGTAGACCTACATCTGAGTTGTTTGGGAGCCACGCTTCAAATTCAAGATGCTCTATGACAGCTAATTTGCAATTTTGCCTGATTTATATAAAGGAAGTGATCCAATAACCCTTGATACGTGGTTATGATTAGTCTGATTATGTTGAGACAAGATGCATGTCATATATGACTGTGTTGGTTGCCGAATGCTCTCACTCAGTCCTCTCCTTGCATGGCTGCCTTCAACAGTGGTAATCCTACGTTTATACAATGAAGAGAAAACCTGGGCATATGTGCTTATGCCAGTGAGACCAGCCATGATGTTGGTGAAGTCTATTCACCGGGAGCAGGCCTGATCAGTATCCTTCATTATAAACCCACCTGACAGGTATAAGGAGGTGGTAACAGTCACTTACTACCTGCAGTGACTTATCAACAAGTCCGACGAGTACTTCTGTCAACACGACAATATGATTATATGGTAAGGCCCGGATGTGGTATACTCGACAGATCGTCTGAAACAACTTGGTGTATTTTGAATCTTCAATATGGCCGTCACGCTACGTGATACAATGCAGTTGGGATCCTGTCGTAAATAATTCTTTATTACTTTTAGTGTCGTCCCTGGAGTGAGAGGAATCAACACCCACAATTTTATTAACCTAAGATTATTGTCCTAGAGAAACCACCACTCTCCGTCCACAAAACTCCGTCAGTCTGCAGGCACCTCTTTCTTACTCTCACTCACCTCTGGATCATGCCCCCTCTCATTCTTCCCCAACACAACATACTCAACAACTCTAGCTTTAACAATTAAATACAACAATTAATTTATTAAAACAAAGAGTATGTGTGTGAGAGGTTTGTGTGTGTGTAATGTGTAGAATGTGTGTCGAATATTCTAATGTGTATGTAGAATCAGACCAGTGAATCAGGAGTAAAGTCTGTTACATCACTGTGCTGAGCACACAACAGCACCATGTATTCCGGACAGTTAACCTCACCCAGAAGACGTTTCTCCGTCCACGTGACGACTTTCTCAGATAACGGTCGAACAAACAGGATGCTGGTCATCAGTTAGACACTTTTCGATCTTGGTCTTCACTCTAACAAACACGGTGAAGTTACTCTGTTTAATAATGTTTGTTGCACAGAGAATCTTTCAATTAAATGAAATGTCACTTGGGAAAATCTACTGTTCACAAGTCTCTGATTATAAGATTTTCCCCCTTTTTAACAAACAACCTATTAATGTTTCTATATATATATATATATATATATATATATATATATATATATATATATATATATATATATATATATGTGTGGTGTGTGTGTGTGTGTGTGTGTGTGTGTGTGTGTGTGTGTGTGTGTGTCCGTGTCCTTGGTATATGAGTTATTAATCTTCAGTGATGAAGCTTATCACTCAGTAAACACAACACTTATGTTCATCAAGTCCGGCTCAGCAGAAGCCAGGTTTCTGCAGACCAACTAGGTTCTGAGCCCCGTGTAAAAGCCTCCCAGTAACCTCTGTCTTCATTCCGTGAGCCATCATTGTATAAAAACTTTGAACTGCTTCTTCATAATAAATCATCGCACACTCAAGTTGACCTGTAAATGGAACCTGTCGAGTAGAGAACATCATGGTGAGAGCAACTCAATCCTGACCGTAATTAGGTGAGTGTAGGCATATAGCAGCACTCAGATCTATAACAGAGATCCGATCTCTGTCATACGGCCAAATAGCTCATCACATTGGTTTTATACATGGCAACACCAGGAAAGAATAAAGGAACGGGTAGAAACCCAGCAGATGCCCTACTGGAAGATCCTACCACTTCACAGTCCCCTCCTCCCTCCCAACCATCCTCAATCTCTCTAATTATTATCCCACTGCATTGTCCTCAACTCCCCGAGTAAAATGATATATCACACAAGCTAGCTAAAGCCATACAATAGGACACTAGTGCCGACGCTCCTATAATACTTTCTAGCACCGCACTTATAGAACATTCTATCACTGCACCTATAATACATTATATCACCACACCTATAATACATTATGTCACCGCACGGTACTGTACTCTATTCCTAATCATACTCTAAGTTAGATATGATTAATAGAATACCATATGCCTATTCCGGTTGCTGATTGAGACTATGCAATCACCGACTGGATCTATGTCCGCCGATAATAATTAACACTTTGACACTATAGACTCTATCAATTAACACAACTCGGAATATTGCGCCGATTATTAACACTTCAGAATTTTTGGTCGACTCCTCCAACTTGTTTACCTCAAAGGGGTTTTATATCGGTGCTTGAGTGACGTCACCAAATTGTCTAGACGTAGAGAAGTTGTTTTTCTCTTTATTTTTCCCAACTCAATGTGGACATCTGGCTGGTGTCCCCTTTCATCTAGGAATTGTCTCCTGTCTGTGATCTAGAGAACCGTCTCCACGTCACAAGACTCCATCCGACATCTGGCCAGACATTCCGTCTATCGCTTCAAAGGCTGACTCCCTCCTCGTAGACGGATGGCGCCATTGTTCGTCTAGAGCAACAACTTGTTAACAAAATGTCGACTGGTGTAGACATTTGACGCGACCTATTTTGTTCCTCAGTCCATACAACATCAAAGGGTCTGCCAGTGTTTGTGCAGACGAATGTTTCTTTTTTTCATCGATCGAACTATCAAGTTTATTTTTCGTGACTGTCGCGTAACGTAGTCTACTAGGATGGAATTGGATCCAAGTAGATGCTAAATAGACTTCTACGAATAGAGAATCTAACCACTGTTGAAGAAGCGATCAAATGGCTCGCAATTCTAGAAGAATGATTATCAAAGTCCCAGAATGGATCACTACTTCTAAACAGTGCCAGGCGGAAAGTTATGACGACTAACTGTACTAACACACGAAGACAGTATGTCAAGTTATTCCTGCTAACGTGCCTGGAAGAATAATGAGCCCCCACTGCCTAATGTATTCTCACACAACAGGAGATAAGACAGAATGATACGTATAGATGTAGTCCTTTCACTCGTCACACAATCTGATGATGCTAATTCTAATTCTATAATGACAGACGCAGTTGTTAAAAGTACAAATATAACATAACGTTTAATCCTAAAGAACACTACGTGAGCCCCACTGGGAACTCACTGACACATAAGAGATACGCAGATCCCTGAAATTTCTACAAGATAATGTTCAGCTAGAGGATATAATCATAGACTCTTAGCCGATAGCAGACAAATTTGGTGATTGCTGTGCAGTGGCAAACGGGTGGGTAGCCACTCATCTGATAATCCTTAGCCTCCTGGATGGTAAGCTGTCAGTGCTGACTGGATCGTGGTATGTACTCCACTCTCTGCTGCATCAAGTGAGTGGTTCGTAGCTCAATCACCGGTCGTGACTACGGCTACAGATGATCAGGGTGCAGGCTCTGTGAATGACAGTGAGAAGGAGTGAATAATCCTTCAAGACAGAATTGTAAATTCTTTTGGCCATGTCCTGCATGGCATGCTTGTCTCATAAATTTTCATAGCATGTATTATCTAAATTTACACATTTTGATTCCTTATCTGAAATCTACAACAGCACACTGATCTAATGGAAACAGCACACAAATGATATCCTATTCTCTCTGCTGACATTTAGATCAAACATGTACAATCACAATGCTCTACTTCAAAGACCACATTCCAAATATATATTCTAAGTCATGATTAATCATGGAAACATGAACCACAATTCACATAATGACTTAACAGTACATATAGGATGACTTCAATGGAATGGAACTCAGACGCCACAACTCCGACGTCACATATACATTAACAAACCATTAAATCGATGAAACACCACACATCATTTTCCAAGTATGGAAACACACAAACTACACTCCACACGATGAATTAACATCACATGATGAATTCCATAGAATGAAATGAAATCACACACAACAACTATAACTTCACGATGTACACGAGTGAACCATTAAAATCAATGAAACACCCCAAGTTCACTTAAAGAGTTATGAGTTGTACTACTAGCAAGTCTTCCTTATATTAATTAAAACATAATTAATTATCTAGAAGATTTCTTAGCTAGGTTTAAGATTATTTTCACTATACACAAGAACAATATTAGGGTTGGAGAATTCCCCCAAGGTTTGAACTTTGTTAAGTGGGCCATCTTGGACCACATGGTAGTAATCTGACTATGGGCAAGATAGAGATTAATAAAGAATAATTAATTGTAACTTATTCACTCTCTGAACTAATTCCTTCAACTAATAAGTATATTATCTAGAGAAATACGCTAGTTCCGAAGTTTAAGCACATAATTAAATTTATCTTAACTCTAATCGTCTACTGACTAACTCAGGTGTCCTTCCGCAGGCGGATACCTAATTTCGAGAATCACGTAATGTAATTTATCCATGTTTTTAATGCCACATGTGACGAGCTTTGCGTGTTACCCTTGTCGGCAAGCCACATGGCACAAACATGGTCCTAATTCTAATATTAGTTAACTAACACTAGTTTTAATTAATAGTATCTATTATCGATCGGCATGGCCTTTAGATTTCCGGCAGATTGACACACAGAAAAATATTTAACAAAATTATTATTAACTCACCCTGCAACTAGATTTTGACTGGCCTATCGGGAGTGGAGACTATCATTGGCTTTTCTATGTTTTAGAGGGTTTTTCGGCTTAACAAGAGCCAGCAATAAAATATGTTTAAACACAGACAGGTGTTCAATTTTAGCCAATTGACGTGATAGTAGCTCCTGCTCCTTCCAGCCGTGCTGTCAGAAAATGGCAGACGTTAGGGTGCTACCGGAAGTTAACTTCTCATCCAGGAGAGTTCCCTTCCTGTGGCCAAATTATTACTCACAGCCAAACCTGAATATAAAATTCAGCCTGACTTGATTTCTTGGCTTGTAAACGAACTCTACCCTACATCTACTTCTAACTATAAGAAGAAATAGTATTTAACTCTCTCTATAGTTTTATGTATATAAATACACTAACCAAAGACGATTTTATCTAATATTTGAAAATATAGATAAAAATAAAAAATAATACAGACTACATAGAGGGGTTTACTGAGGGCTATCTCCATCTAGTAACAAAACGATCTGAGAGGTGGGCCAACCTGTCACAAATGCCCACCGTTCAAAAAAAGTTGGAGAAACAACTTTTTTCTCCAGCCCGAACTCTCATATAGTTTTGACAGCCCTTACTCTGACGTTTATGGGTCATTTGGACAGGTCCCCCTCTTCCCCGGTAGAACAATGTCTATTCAAAATTCTCAGACTCTTCGTTTCTAAGACACCTTCTAAGAAACCTCCTCCCTTGATGTCGCTTCCATGGAAATCTTCTCTGGAAACTTTGCTTTCGTTGGTCGGGTTGTCCTTCGTCTGTCACTGATAAAGGTCCTACAATTTCAACATCTCTCCTTCGACCCAATTGGTCTTGATCCCTATACTTCATGCGCGTCGTCCTTACTTTCCCTTTAGACATCTCTAAGTTGGGATCGTGTTCAGCCGCGTCATCTTCCTCACATCTGTCGGGGTTGTCTTCCCATCTGGATTGCTCCCCCTTGGATCCATCATCAACCACAGCCAGAGTCATAATATGAACTGGTGGGTTCGTGTTGTTCTCAAAATGTCTTTTGAGTAAATTCACGTGGAAGACTGTAGTTTTCCCGCGAATAGAAACAGAGTACTTGTTGCTGGACACCTTCTCTTTAATGATGAATGGTCCTTGCCAAGCAATTTCTAACTTATTATCCCCTTTGGTTAATAAGACTAGCACTTTATCTCCTACCTCTAGAGACTGGTTTCTAATAGGTTTATTATAGAAGGAAGCCTGTTGCTTTCTGGCACGACGGAGAGTGGAGTTAGCTAATTTCCATCCCGTGTGCAGTTTCTGTTTCAGTTCCTCTACATACTGTGAAGACTTGACGACACTCTCATCTGTTCCTTCATCAGTCCAGGTTCTCAAAAGAGCCTCAAGCGGTCCTTTAATTGGTCGTCCGAACAATAGTGTAGCCGGTGGAAGACCGGTGGCGACATGTGGTACTTCTCGATAGGCAAACATTGCTGCTGATAAGTACGTGTCCCAACTATCTGGTTTCTCCTGGACTAACTTGTTCACGATCGATTTGAGGGTCCCTGTATATTTGACCACAAGTCGCTTATTCTCTGTGAGACTAAAACCTGTGTTGACATGTTGCCTCCTGAAGATGTCGGAGATTTCTCCCCTTAACTTCTCATTCAATGGTGACCCACTATCACTTACAATAAGAATAGGGAATCCTACTCTGGTGAATATTTCTAGGAGAGCCTCTGCTACCCTAGTTGCATTGATGGAGGGCAGTACAGTAGCTTCAGCCCACATTGTACCTGTATCTACTACAGTTAAAATATAAGTATTTTTCTTCTTAGAAGTGGGCAGTGGACCAATAATGTCTATAGCTACTCGCTCAAAAGGAGTGTTCAAAACTAACCCTTCCCCTATGGAAACAGGAGTAGACCACTGCTTGGGGGAGCCATGTTGACACTCCGGACAAGACTGGACGTATCTTCGTATGTCAGCAGTCATTCCCGGCCAAAAATAATGACAAGAAATACGCTGGGTAGTAACTCCTACAGTCATATGTCCACTGAAGGATATGGTATGTCCCATATGCAATATCTGATTACGATATTGTTTCGGCACGACAAGTTGCCCGTGTTCGGTACCCATAGTTCCTGCCCTATGGTACAACAACTTGTCCTTTAAATAGAAATTTCCAGCTGCTGGAGGATTTCTACCTTTTGGCAGTTTGCCAAAACAAGATGCTAAAGTCGGACATTCATTTTGTGCAGCCCTAATCTCCCGAGGTAGAGGGTTGATTGAGAGTAGAGGTTCACGTGACTGTGCAACCTGACTCCGGGTCTCCACTGCTGCCATTATCATTGGTGATGATGGTTCTCCTAAATATACTGTCAGGGTCTTAAACTTGGCTCGCTAACCTAACACGTGTGAGACAGTACAAGTACAACGTGATTTGACGTAAGACTCAACGACACACCGTTCAATGGATTTATTCACATATCAAATACAGAACGATGATCACAACAATATATACGTGATACTTCAATACACTTACATCCACAATACAGCTCACAAGTCTAACTCTCAAGATGTCCAGACACTCGACGTTCAAGCACAGAAAACCACACAACGCCTTTCTCTCATCATAGCGTCTGTCCGACGTCCGTAGTCCCAGAAGCTGTCTGCCGCTAGTTCGCAACTTGCCTCCCGCCTCAGGTGGCTTCACGAGGCATTGCGTGCGTCTTGCGTCGTCAGCCTGACCGCTGGTCGCTCGTCAGCCAGCAATCTTGCAGGCCGGTACTACTACTCGCCTGGCGGCGTAACAAAGTTGCTGCATCCCTGCTGGGAGCTAAGTCGCCTGGCGGGCGTAACGATGTCACTGCATCACTGTACCCTTTCTGGACTCTGACACGCTCCCCCGGCAAATTCATGAAAGATGTCATCTTTCATGTATAATATATGTACATACTGGGTTAATATTCTAACCTTGTCAGAGTCTACCCTTCTATTGTTATACACATTGGTCTCAAAATACAAATAAATACACATATGCCATAGAAATATATAAGAAATGGAAGTTGCATTCAACGACATGTGGTGTTCAACCTTTAACACATGTCAGGTTTCATCCTCTCGATGGCTGATTACCTCAATTGCATTAATGACCCAGTCAGATCGGTAGTACCAGCTTCACGCATCTACCTCGCAGCCTCCAAAAAAAAAAAACGTAATAATATGGTTCTTGAAACAAAAACCATCTAGCTAGACCGAAATGTGGCTTTTGAATAAGTCACATTAAACGCTCAAACCCTGACCTCATTTGGCCAGGACTCTTGTGTTGGTCTGCAATGTCGGCAACCCTCTGCCATGCCCAGTAGATGCCTACCCGGTGTGTTAACAATCTGGCAAACACATGGTTATTTTTATACAACACATTACAGTATACATTTCAAATTATGGCCCTTTGTGTAATGACGTAATAACAAATAAATGAAAGGGGAATAATTTCAACATTAAATGAAATACAATAATTTACAATAATTATCCTATTTCTTAGCGTCATTGCTTGACGTTTCTTCATATTAACGAGAAAAAGTCGGTAATATGAATACATTAATCAAGATATGATTCTAAGATTACACTACTTAAATATATAAACCCACAATTCGTGTATTTAACTTTGTTGATTCCTAAAGATTTTAGAATCGTCATAGCTTTTTAAACTTTTATTTGTCGTCTGCTAATTTTGCTCTAAATTTCTAACTAATCCGGAAGTACACACGAACACTAAAATCAGCTGATGTTGAAGCTTGCAGAACACACTTGTTCCGGTTTGTTGTAGTTACGGAAAGTACAATGTTCTCACAGTTCATGTGTTGGAAGTTTCACTACAAAACCTTCTGGATTACGATTCACTGTTCATGTGTTGGATGTTTCACTACAGAACATTATGGATTTCGGTTCAATGCAGAGGTGTAGCTGTCAATGTTTAGTTTACACGTTCACACACGTCTTTAAAATATCCCTGGAATGTTCCACACGCAGATGCCACTGTCAAATTGGATAGTTCGCTTAATGTAAGTTTTTGAGCGAATGTGACACTGTTTTTGTTCGTAATATATACAATTTATAAAGTTCGCTTTCTACCACACACTACACAATTATACACGACAATCACTACATGAATTAGTAAAATAAGAACACTATATATAATGGAAGTAACCCCTATCACAATATTGTAGACATTACACAGCTTTTTGTGAATGAAAAAAATATATTCACTGATAAATGGCTGTGTCGGTCTGAGTGTATTTGTACACACTGCACTCAGACATTGGTGCTTACTGGGTCGGTCGGACAACGTGACAACAGATCGGCAATTGAATTGGTTCTGCCTGGGATATGTCGAACCTCAAAGCTATAATCTTGAAGTTTAAGAGACCAGCGCGCTACCATATGGTTTGAAGGTACACCTGAATTTATAAAACGCAACGGGCTGCTGTCAGATTCCACGATGAAATGGCGTCCTAGAAGAAATCTGGACAATTTTGTTATACCCACCACTAAAGCTAGGGCTTCTAACTGAGGTATAGACCACGCCCGTTCTCTGGGCTTTAGTTTCCTGGATACGAAGTACACGGGATGGAGGATGTTATTGTACTCTTGCAACAAGACTGCTCCAATCGCCACGGAGCTAGCATCTGTACGCAATCTGAAAGGTAAATGGAGATTGGGCAATTTCAGGATGAGATTATTTAAACTGTTATCAGAAAAACATGCTAGTACTTTATGGAATGCAATTTTTAGGCATTCATTGTTTACAATTTTGTCTGGTTTATCTTTTGTTAGTAAATTAGTAAACACTTCGGTCAGTTCGGAAAAATCAGGAATGAACTGCCGGTAATAATTTATCAGTCCCAACAAACTTCTGACTTGTTTTTTTTTTTGTAGTCGGAAGTGAGAGTTTTAGTATCTTGGACACAATGTTATCGTCTGTCATGACAAAGCCATTGGATATTTTGTACCCCAAGAAGGATATTTCCTGGTAGGCTATGTCTACTTTCGCAGGCTTTACTGTCAGTCCGTGCTGTCTAATACGTTCAAATGTCTGTTCTAACGTCTTAATGTGCTCTGTCATCGTCTCTGTGTGAACACAGATGTCGTCGATATAGCAGATTATGTTAGGGATGTCTACTAGAAGAAGTCGTGTCATACGTACGAAGGTGGCTGGGGCATTGACTAGCCCAAATGGAAGTTTGCACCATTCGTACAGTCCCCAAGGTGTGGCAAAAGCTGTCAGATGTCTGCTCTGTTCGTCTACTGCTATTTGCCAATATCCTTTCGTCATGTCTATCTTCGTAAAGAACCTAGCGTCTGTCAGTTCTGTCAGAAGATCGTCAGAGTTAGCCATTGGCTCAAGATCTAGAACAGTTATTTTATTTAGTTTTCGATAGTCGATACACAGTCTTATTGTATTGTCCTTTTTGCGTACTATGACCATTGGAGATGAAAAGTCTGATTGGGATCGTCTTATGATGTTGTTTTTCTCTAAGTTGATGATCTCCTGATGTAAATGTTCTTTGTAAAGTAATGGGATGGTGTATGGTCTGCATCTTATGGGTGCGTTTGATGTGAGTGTGATGTGATGCTGTACTAATTCTGTTTGTCCTGGGTTGTTGGAAAAGATGGTGTTGTACTGTTGTATAAGCTGTTTGCAACTGTCTGTCTCTGCTTGAGTTAACTTTGGGTTGATTTTGATCTCCTTCAAGCAGTATGTCGTGTCTACTGCAGGTGTTGGAATTTCGTCACTAGCATCGTCATCTTCGTGATCTATTATCACTGTACAAGCTGTCGTATCGTCTTGTTCGTTGTCTCTGTTGTGGTAAGGTCTTAGCATATTTATGTGAAATATTTTGTGTTTGTCTTTTATTTGGATTTCGTAGTCTACAGGTGAAATCTGTCTCGTCACTTTAAAAGGTCCCTGCCAAGAGTCAGTCAATAAGTGTCTGTCACTAGGTAGTAGAAGAAGAACGTCCTGTCCAGGTGTCAACGTTATTGTCCTGTTACCTTTGTCAGCATACTGTCTATAAGTAGCACCAGATAGTTTTAGTGCATTCTTTGCAATAATACAAGATTTGATTATCCTTTCACGCAATGATGTAACATATACGTATGATGATATGGGTTTAAGTACTGGAGTAGAGTCAGTTAACATTTGGTGATAAATAGTCAATGGGCCACGTGGTTTGGCACCATAGATAAGTTCAAAAGGAGAGAAACCGGTACTAGAATGTGGTACCTCGCGATAAGCAAAAAGAATAGCTGGTAGATATACATCCCAGTTATTGGGGTGCTCTTGCGTTACTTTTGCAAGCATGTGCTTTAGATCCCCGTTAAATTTTTCTATTACTCCACTAGAGTGAGGATGGTACGGGGAATTGAAACATTGCTTCACTCCCAACATTTTGGTGAAAGCTTGAGTAGATGCGGCGATAAACTGAGTGCCCCTATCAGATTGGATAGTATCTGGAAAACCTATCCGAGAAAATATATGGAAGAAAACTTCCATTATATCATTGGCAGTAATGTTCTTTAGCGGAATAGCTTCTGGCCAGCGACTACATTGATCAATGACAGTTAGAATATATTTATTCCCTCTAGTTGTTGTATGATTAAGAGGGCCCACTATGTCAACAGATAGTTTTTCAAAAGGTCGACTGGCTAAGTCAGTAACTTGTAACTTTGCCTGTGGGTGTTTACCTTTTTTTTTACCAGTTTCTGGCAGGTGTCACAACTTCTGCAATATTCTTTAATGTCACTGCAAAATTTGGGCCAATGAAACTGTGTCAATAACCTTGATCTGGTCTTAACGTATGCCATATGCCCTGCAAGAGGTATATCGTGGGCAAGATGTAAGGCTTGCTTGCGATAATTTGTTGGCAAAACAGTTTGCTCTGTTGTATTGTCACCTCTGGTATAATACCTGGTGAGTATATCATTTTTCATAGCAAAATGCCATTTTGCATTCTTGGTTACCTTTGGCTTTTGGCCGATCAGATTAAAGTATTTTGACAATGAAGGATCAGCTTTTTGAGCTGTTACAAACGTTTCCTTCATAGTGTTAGTAGGTAGTGATACTGGGCTAAGTATTTGTATAGCCTCAGTTTGATTACTTTCATCTTGCACTCTAGCAGTAGATCTAGTTACTGCGTTCACACATTCAATGATATCAGATGGTGATGGAACAATGTTATCAATGATGTCATGAGATGTTAGTGCTACATTAGCTACCATACAATCAATAGGTGGTGTGACATTATCAATGATGACATTTGATGGTGATGTTATGTTATCATCAATACACAGAGATGTTATGTCATGAGGTTTATCATTCACCTCTGGTAAATTTCCAATAATTACATCACACACTGGGTTTGTTAATGCAGCGCACTTTACTTTCCCAGTGAGGAAAGGTGTTTCAATATATGCCCATGCTAGTGGGTATTTCTCAATATTGCCTGAGAATGTTCTGCATGTTACGTGCCTGCCTGTATAGTCTGTAGGCATTATGAACGTTCTCTTCAGACCAATGAGTGAACTGCCCGTGTCACGAAGGACTGTAGCAGACTTGCCATTCACATATCCGTGATGGACGATTATCTTGCCTTTTGAATCTACTACCAAATTAGCTTCTTCATTGGCAATAGGGATGGCGTGACCGCATGTTAAAATACCATCTTCATAAAAGGTGTTACAAACAGAGCATTTATTTGCGCTAAACATGTCAAAAGCCTGTGCTGAGTTCACAGGATGTTTCTCTGGCTGTTCTTCGTCTGACGCCGAACTGTCAAACAAGGCAGGCATTTGCTTTGTTGGTCATTTGCCTACCTTTACAATCTTTCCGATGGTGTCCGTACGCCTTACAGAGAAAACATTTACGCAAACTTCTGAAGGATTTACGCTCCTTATCTTGTCTGTTTACCATGCTTAGTAGGTAAGTATGATATCCTGGGTGCTTATCGCACATTTCATTCTGATGATGTGAAAATTTACAATAAGTACAGTGATTAAACTTCTCAGAGGTAGGCCTATGAGGTTTCTGCCTACTATAGGGTTTGTCATAATTAGCCGCTGCTACCAAATTAATGTCAGTAGCTTCAGTCGCAAAACAATGTTTGTTGGCTGTGTAATACGCCGAACCACGTCTCTCAATCTCATCTACACTAGTGCATTCATTCTCCTGCAAAAATTTTGAAAATGCTGATGGAAAGGATGAAATGACTTTATCTCTAATGATCAGATCTTCTAATCTTTGATAATTTTTGTCAATTTTAGCTGCTGAAGTCCATTTGGTAAATATATCTCGGACTAAGCAGAGGTAATCAGAGAACGTCTGAGTCGGTTTTGGGCTCAATTTACTGAATTGTTCTCTGTAACCTGCCTCATCTAACATAAAATGTGCCATAATCTTAGATTTCAGATAATGGTAATCTTTTCTGAGGTCTTTGGGGATGGTTTCAATGACTTTAAGAGGTTCCCCTGATAAACTTCTCATATAAACAATATTCCATTCAGACAGTGGAACCTGGTAATGTTCCATTAAAGTTTCAAAATTTTGGGTAAAGGCTGCGATGCAGTCACCCGAGGTATAATTACGTACAATACCTTGATATTTCTTGTACTGGTTTTCTTTCTCCAGTCTCTCAGATTTCTTAGACTCTTTGTTAATGGCAGTCTCAGTGTCAAGTTGTTTCATCTTCAACTGTAACTCCAGTTCTTCTCTCTTACTCTGAGCTGCTATTTCTGCCTTCTTTAATTCTGTTTCTCGTTCCATTTCTGCTTTCTTCAGTTCTGCTTCTTTTTCAATCTCAGCTTTTTTCAGTGCACTATCTAATTCAGCTTGCTTTAAGGCTGTTTCTGCCTCTACTTGTTTGGCAGCCCTTTCAGCTGCTCTTTCTTCGCGTTCATTAGCTTTCTCCTGTACTAGTAGGTATTCAGAGTATTTATTCTCACTCCATTTTGTTAATTCATCACCTGTCAAATGTAATTTTATCCCCATATCGATGAAATCAAATAATGAAGACATGATGGACAATGTCAATGAAATACCAGCCACACAAAATATGTTATAAGTGGTTAGTAATGAACAATTTACAATTAACTTCTATTGACAATACGTGCCTAAAATTGCATCCTTAAAGTATATGAAAAGAAAAATATACTCAAGTGCCCTGGATGCGGTGAAGAACGGTTGGAAACCGGGCTAGGAACTGTAAGGTCGCTACTTCAAAACCACAAATGACCTCTACGGCAAGGTTTCGGATGGTACGGAAAACCTGCTTTGTTTTTGGAGGAAAATAAATTAGCGTCTATTTGTTGGTGTGTGCCTGCTTGTCACTAAGTGTTGATTAGGTTTGTATGGCGTTGAGTGTAGTTGTAGGTCGTAAGTTTGTCCGTCAACAATTTTTTTTTTCAATACAAGTTACTTTCTTTCCAAAACTTTCTGCTTTCCACAACTCAATGCACAAAGACAATCTATATGTATCTCAACACTCTACAACATTGATGACACATCACTTACATCAAGATGACATTCAGTAAGGACATAGACATCAAGTTTACAAGATGGCGACAAGGTCACAATGGCGACACGATCACAATGTCGACAGGGTCAAAACGGTGACAAGTTTACAAATCACAAATGTTTTACACGCTTACAAGATCAAACAATATGTATGCACTGTACGTTTACAACTAGTCTTACACATGTTTAAATAATGTAGTAATAAATCAAAATGAGCCTTCCACGATCACATTACATGTACTATAAAGTTTGACAAAAATTCTAAGTTCACAAACTCTAGTTTTAAATCGTTAATCACATAAACACGTTCATTTCAAAGCCGGACGAATGCCACCACGTCCACACATGTCAGGGTCTTAAACTTGGCTCGCTAACCTAACACGTGTGAGACAGTACAAGTACAACGTGATTTGACGTAAGACTCAACGACACACCGTTCAATGGATTTATTCACATATCAAATACAGAACGATGATCACAACAATATATACGTGATACTTCAATACACTTACATCCACAATACAGCTCACAAGTCTAACTCTCAAGATGTCCAGACACTCGACGTTCAAGCACAGAAAACCACACAACGCCTTTCTCTCATCATGCGTCCGTCCACGTCCGTGTCCCAGAGCTGTCTGCCGCTAGTTCGCAACTTGCCTCCCGCCTCAGGTGGCTTCACGAGGCATGCGTGCGTCTTGCGTCGTCAGCCTGACCGCTGGTCGCTCGTCAGCCAGCAATCTTGCAGGCCGGTACTACTACTCGCCTGGCGGCGTAACGAAGTTGCTGCATCCCTGCTGGGAGCTAAGTCGCCTGGCGGGCGTAACGATGTCACTGCATCACTGTACCCTTTCTGGACTCTGACATATACATACTTACGACCAAGCATGAAAGGATATACCGGATCATCGATCACTGCAGCTGAAATGAGTCCAGTGACATACTCAGATGTCACATGTACTTTGGCTATCTTAGCTATTATAGTTGGAGAGCTCCTGGTAGCCCCTTTAACTACAACTGTTTGCTTTGTTAACTGTGATGGTTTCACTAACTGCTTAGCTATTATTGCATCACACTGGAGTCCACTGTCATAGAGACATAGTACTGGACTACCGTTAACCAGAATAGTTTCAACTGTGGGTGGCCTAGTTCCATTACTAGAACATATGCTCTGTTGGGTACTTGCCCCCGTAATCATACACGCAGCATACTGGGTAGGGGGATTATTTCTGCACACGCTCGTGTGGTGATCATTACTTTTGCAGTTCTTGCAGTAAGGTTTACCCCATCCACTATTGGTTGCTGGTGCTTTTTGTTGTGAACCAGGATTTTGGTGCGGACCCCCAGTGTGCCCTCTGGTGTCCTTACCGTAAGAGTTGTTCTGCTGAAAACCCTTATTCTGTGTTGCAGGAGTATTTTGAGCAGTAGAAGAATTACAAGATTTAGTGGCAGCTACTTCGCCATGGGCAGTTAAATATCGTTCGGCTAGTGAGATAACCTCCTCTAGCCGAGCACCACCATTCTCTGCAATAAAGGTTTGTAGCTGTTTTGGAAGAACATCTTTAAATTGCTCAACAAGTATTAGTTCCTCCAGCCCGTCATAAGTAGCATCCAAATCACTCAGTTCTACCCACTTGTTAAAATAAGTGTGTAACCGTGAGGCGAACTGAGGAAATGATTCTCCTTGTGACCGTTTGGCTGTACGGAACTTCAACCTGTAGGCACTGGAAGTTAACTGATATCGTTTCAAGAGAGCATTTTTGAGTGTGACAAAGTCCTTCTCAAGACCTGGAGGGAGCTTTTGCAAACACGTCATACGCTGGACCGCGAAGTGCTTGGGAGAGTTTAATATTAAATTTATCCTTAGGCAGATTGTAGGCTTCACACATTAACACAAATTTGTCAAGATATTCATCCATCTGATCCTCCTTCGGGTCGAAGTGGGCCAGTGGAAAACTCATTGATCCTGGAGTAATATGTGGTCCTGAGGAAATGTCTTGACTGTCATTTGGAGAGCCGGCACTGCTAAATCTGGAGGCATCAGGGTTGTGTAGTTCTAATCTCCTCAGTTCTAACTGGTGCTGTCTTAACTGCTCAGCTAATTTCAACTCCTTGTCCAGTTCTGCTTGCTTCAACTCCTTGTCAAATTCAGCCTGTTTCAACTGGTTGTCCAATTCAGCTTGTTTCAACTGGTTGTCCAATTCAGCTTGTCGTATCTTCTCTCTGGATTCAATTTCCGCCATCTGGATTTGTAATTTAATTCTTTCCTCTCGTTCTTCCTTCTCTCTCTCCTTGATGATGTCCCTTTGTTCTCGGCGCCACTGCTCTTCCTTCTTCTATTACATATTTGTTCAACTCTGCACCCTCATAACCTAACAATGTTCCTTGTTCTCGCAGTTCCTCCTTAGTAGGTGGCTTTTCAGAAGACATGTTAGTTATGTAATAAGATGATATCTGTTGATACACCTGAATAACTCACTCACTTAATCAAGAATGTGTTTGTCGCAAAGATTCACAAATATCTTCAATGACAAGCATAAAAAATGTTACACATTGACACAACACTTACCCGTTTGCCAGCAATTCACCTTTGCCCTAACTTATGTTAACTTATATCTATTCTTATGTTAATCCTATGTTATAAGTATATATATATTAACTAGTATGATTAGTAGCTATCTCTATTTAGTGACTGAAAGTTAGAAATATCTATGAAGTTGGATACTCGACTGAACCCAACAATCTATAGGATTGTCATGCCCGGACCGAGCCACCAGTGTCGCGTAACGTATACTACTAGGATGGAATTGGATCCAAGTAGATGCTAAATAGACTTCTACGAATAGAGAATCTAACCACTGTTGAAGAAGCGATCAAATGGCTCGCAATTCTAGAAGAATGATTATCAAAGTCCCAGAATGGATCACTACTTCTAAACAGTGCCAGGCGGAAAGTTATGACGACTAACTGTACTAACACACGAAGACAGTATGTCAAGTTATTCCTGCTAACGTGCCTGGATGAATAATGAGCCCCCACTGCCTAATGTATTCTCACACAACAGGAGATAAGACAGAATGATACGTATAGATGTAGTCCTTTCACTCGTCACACAATCTGATGATGCTAATTCTAATTCTATAATGACAGACGCAGTTGTTAAAAGTACAAATATAACATAACGTTTAATCCTAAAGAACACTACGTGAGCCCCACTGGGAACTCACTGACACATAAGAGATACGCAGATCCCTGAAATTTCTACAAGATAATGTTCAGCTAGAGGATATAATCATAGACTCTTAGCCGATAGCAGACAAATTTGGTGATTGCTGTGCAGTGGCAAACGGGTGGGTAGCCACTCATCTGATAATCCTTAGCCTCCTGGATGGTAAGCTGTCAGTGCTGACTGGATCGTGGTATGGACTCCACTCTCTGCTGCATCAAGTGAGTGGTTCGTAGCTCAATCACCGGTCGTGACTACGGCTACAGATGATCAGGGTGCAGGCTCTGTGAATGACAGTGAGAAGGAGTGAATAATCCTTCAAGACAGAATTGTAAATTCTTTTGGCCATGTCCTGCATGGCATGCTTGTCTCATAAATTTCAATAGCATGTATTATCTCAATTTACACATTTTGATTCCTTATCTGAAATCTACAACAGCACACTGATCTAATGGAAACAGCACACAAATGATATCTTATTCTCTCTGCTGACATTTAGATCAAACATGTACAATCACAATGCTCTACTTCAAAGACCACATTCCAAATATATATTCTAAGTCATGATTAATCATGGAAACATGAACCACAATTCACATAATGACTTAACAGTACATATAGGATGACTTCAATGGAATGAAACTCAGACGCCACAACTCCGACGTCACATATACATTAACAAACCATTAAATCGATGAAACACCACACATCATTTTCCAAGTATGGAAACACACAAACTACACTCCACACGATGAATTAACATCACATTGATGAATTCCATAGAATGAAATGAAATCACACACAACAACTATAACTTCACGATGTACACGAGTGAACCATTAAAATCAATGAAACACCCCAAGTTCACTTAAAGAGTTATGAGTTGTACTACTAGCAAGTCTTCCTTATATTAATTAAACATAATTAATTATCTAGAAGATTTCTTAGCTAGGTTTAAGATTACTTTTCACTATACACAAGAACAATATTAGGGTTGGAGAATTCCCCCAAGGTTTGAACTTTGTTAAGTGGGCCATATTGGACCACATGGTAGTAATCTGACTATGGGCAAGATAGAGATTAATAAAGAATAATTAATTGTAACTTATTCACTCTCTGAACTAATTCCTTCAACTAATAAGTATTTTATCTAGAGAAATACGCTAGTTCCGAAGTTAAGCACATAATTAAATTATCTTAACTCTAATCGTCTACTGACTAACTCAGGTGTCCTTCCGCAGGCGGATACCTAATTTCGAGAATCACGTAATGTAATTTATCCATGTTTTTAATGCCACATGTGACGAGCTTTGCGTTTTACCCTTGTCGGCAAGCCACATGGCACAAACATGGTCCTAATTCTAATATTAGTTAACTAACACTAGTTTTAATTAATAGTATCTATTATCGATCGGCATGGCCTTTAGATTTTGCCGGCATATTGACACACAGAAAAATATTTAACAAAATTATTATTAACTCACCCTGCAACTAGATTTTGACTGGCCTATCGGGAGTGGAGACTATCATTGGCTTTTCTATGTTTTAGAGGGTTTTTCGGCTTAACAAGAGCCAGCAATAAAATATGTTTAAACACAGACAGGTGTTCAATTTTAGCCAATTGACGTGATAGTAGCTCCTTGCTCCCTCCAGGTTGCTATCAGAAAATGGCAGAAGTTAGGGTGCTACCGGAAGTTAACTTCTCATCCAGGAGAGTTCCCTTCCTGTGGCCAAATTATTATTCACAGCCAAACCTGAATATAAAATTCAGCCTGACTTGATTTCTTGGCTTGTAAACGAACTCTACCCTACATCTACTTCTAACTATAAGAAGAAATAGTATTTAACTCTCTCTATAGTTTAATGTATATAAATACACTAACCAAAGACGATTTTATCTAATATTTGAAAATATAGATAAAAATAAAAATTACTACAGGATACATAGAGGGGTTTACTGAGGGCTATCTCCATCTAGTAACAAAACGATCTGAGAGGTGGGCCAACCTGTCACAGTGACAGATCCTACTTGTCAACGTAATAGTCTTGTACAATACTGACTTTATGGGCAAGGTCAATGATGCTTCGGGAAAATTATCAGGCCCAGAACGGGTCATCTAAACTGAGTGCTATTATACCCAGTATTGATGAAGCTTTCCAGAACATAGCAGGCCCTGAAGGGGTGAACAGACTTCAGTGATTTGCAATCCATTGACGTTAGTGGAACTCCCACACTCTACGAGTTAGTGTCCTCATTTTGAACTTCAGTGGGGACACCTATTGCCACAGTCTCCTAGTCAGACTTTTACTTAAGACTCTAGTTGTGCGTCTACGCCACCATGGGACACTTTGGTAACGGAGGGCGTGTATATTTACACCCTGTTATAGTGTTGTTGTTTTTTTTTTTTGGTTGCCTCAATATAAAATTCAATATCTCAGTAACGAACTGAGGTAAAATGATGAGATTTAGTATACAACGTTATCATTATGTCCACCCAACAAAAAAAATTTTGTTCTGGAGATTTAACAGCAGATTTCAAAGTTAGTTTATAAACGGTATATTAATTATGACTTAAAGATTACGTCCATGATTTTAACAGTTTTACAGCTTCACCAAGACTCGACCCACATTATTCAAAATTTTCACGTGATATTCGTTTTGAAACAAACAGCGCGAAGATTCAGAGGCGTCTCCAAATGTGGGTTCTTTCATGAAACGTGATTATATAAATAAACTAGCTGACAAGGCCCGGTTTCTGGCGGGAATCAATCAATCAATCAATCAATCAATCAATCTATCTATCTATCTATCTATCTATCTATCTATCTATCTATCTATCTATCTATCTATCTATCTATCTATCTAATCTATCTGTCTGTCTGTCTGAATACCTGCCGGTCGGCTGACCCATCCACCGACCGACCGACCGACCGACCCACCGACCTACCGATATCTATCTATCTATCTATCTATCTATCTATCTATCTATCTATCTATCTATCTATCTATCTATCTATCTATCTATCTATCTATCTGCCTGCCGGCCCACCCACCCACCAACCGACCGACCTACCGATATCTATCTATCTATCTATCTATCTATCTATCTATCTATCTATCTATCTATCTATCTATCTATATAATCTGTCTGTCTGTCTGTCTGTCTGCCTGCCTGCCTGCCTGCCTGCCGGCCCACCCACCCACCAACCGACCGACGTAACGATATCTATCTATCTATCTATCTATATATCTATCTATCTATCTATCTATCTATCTATCTATCTATCTATCTATCTATCTATCTATCTATCTATCTATCTATCTATCTATCTATCTACCTATCTATCTATCTATCTAATCTGTCTGTCCGTCTGTCTGCCTGCCGGCCCACCCACCCACCAACTGACCGACCGACAGATATCTATCTGTCTGTCGGTCTGTCTGTCTGTCTGTCGGTCGGTCGGTCGGCCGGCCAGCCAGCCCACCCACCCACAGACCGACCGACCGACCGACGTACCGATATCTATCTATCTATCTATCTATCTATCTATCTATCTATCTATCTATCTATCTGCCTGCCAACCCACCCACCCACCGACCCACCGACCGACCCACCCACAGACCGACCGACCGACCCACTCAGCCAGCCATCCATCCACCCACCTATCTTTCTGCCTACCTACCTACCTACCTACCTTTCTGTCTGTCTGTCCGGGCCGCGTCATTAATTTTATTCGGAGACTCCCGAGGGTCGTCGCTGGAGCTACGGAGTTCGTGCTTTGTGCGACGCTTTCCGCGCTGCGGAAAGAAACTGAGCCATATGGGATAAAAACCCGGTGCAATGCAGTCGATTCTGTCGATGGTAAGCTACTTCTTTGATTGCACCCACTCCCATACGAATCCAGATACGCCTTTGTTTGTCATCTGAATTTGCAGGTCCTCATTACCGTAAACATAACTTTTTTTTAGCAAGAAATCACTAGTTGTTAAGCAAAACATCAAAGGAATGATGCCGCTTTCAATGATTTAAGTTGTTTTTGGACCTATCAAAGACATATTCATTGGGTGGGGGTAAATATAAGACGGCTGGAAAAATTTCATAACGATGCAACAGACAGTTTTCAAAATAATTGATCTTGAATGACGGCATAAATTTCCGGACATACTGTAAGTTGTTTTATTAGCTTCCACGATTTCCTTGTGTCTCTTTCAAAGTTCAGAGACTCTGTTTTCTCCTGCCAGCTTTTCAGTCTAGCCTGCAGCATGGCCCTTTGAAATTTGGCTTTTATTGCTGGAATTTATTGTGGTGTCCTTGGCTGGGTGTGGCCTCTGCTTGCTTTCTACACACTTCCACATCATCATGCAACACACGTTGTGTTCATTACGGATTCAAAGAGTATACTTAGCAAGGCGGAGAAAGGAATGTTTCGTGTGGAATAGCTCTTGTCGCTTCAGAGGTCACAGATTGTGAGAATTGTATGGATACTTTGCCCTGGCCATGCAGGTGTACGGGGGAATGAACAGGCTGATAGGCTAGCAGGGAATGCACACCTTGGTAGTATTTTGCCTATGGACAAGGGGGAGGTGGTCCTGCGCTTGTGGGACCAGGTGGAGAAGGCGGAGGAGCAGATTGAGAACCCATATGTGGAAAGAATGAGATTGCGGGGGATCGGCAGGGGTTCTGGAAGAATCTCAAAACTGAGAGGGAAGACCAGGAGACCTTTTAATCAGATTGCGATGTCTTTGATAGGTCCAAAAGCAACTTAAATCATCGAAAAGCGGCGACATTTCTTTGATGTTTTGTGGAAATTGTAGTGAATTCATGCTAAAAAGTAGTTTTACAGTAAACCACGTTATTTCTGGTAAGGACACAAGTACAAGGCGTAGCCAGATTCGTATGGGAGTGGGTGCAATAAAAAAAGTTGCTTAAAAGTCGACAGTGTCGACTGCATTGCACCGGGTTTTTATCCCATATGGCTCAGTCTCTTTCCGCAGGGCGGAAAGCGTCGCACAAAGCACTAACTCCGTAGCTCCAGCGACGAACCTCGGGAGTCTCCGAAAAAATTTACTCGTGAAATGAAGGAATCGAACATACAACCTTCGGAGCCCGAGTCAGACGGCTTAACCACTTCATCACGGAGACTCCCGAGAGGGGTGCAATGTGTAATATTAGTAAAGACAGAGAATGTACAGAGGTGTGGGGTAAATAATGTGTAAATTGACAGGATTGATTGATTGATTTAGGAACCGACATCACAGCATTTGGGACATTCCCATAAGCGCTCCGTCCCCATCCTCAGCAGCCAGCGAAGAGTTCCAACACTAATAGTTCCAGTAGCAATCTGATTATATGTACGTCTCGCCTTTCCTCTGAGCGTCGATCGTCTGCCAGATCCCCTCGTCATACCTCGCTGCCTCATTCTTACCAGACTATGGTGATCCATTTGCTCCTCCGAGGTGTACACGTGCTCCCACAAGGCTGCAGCCACATCTGTTTTGTCATGCATCAATACTCCACCATGTTTTGCCGAGCCAGCCAATCTGCCCGCCTGTTCATTTTCCAGCACACCGGCATGCCCAGGAGAAAAGATCCAGGTGATGCTTGCTACCCGTGACCTCCGAAGCGAAGCAAGCCACTCTGCACGAAGCTTGCCTTTCTCACCCTCCTCAGCATGCTTTCTGAGTCAGTTACAATCACAATGTGTGAATGTATCGTGTTCTCTATCCAGCGGAAAGCTGCACTGACCGCCTCCACCTCCATTCTTAAGCTAGATGTTGTGTTATCATACGCCAGGCTCTCCTGCACTAAACGCCGACCATTAGCTTTTGCCAAGGACCCCCAGGCCCTTCTCCTACCTCTCAACACTGACCCATCCGTGTAGATAATCACATCACCCGGGCGACAATTATCCTGAATTAGTTGCTGAATTTCCACTTCTGTGGCCTCTGCTGGCTACTCCCTGCTCAATGTGATTATAACTCTGCACAAGTCTGACTGCTCGGCTGGCACTCTGACCCACTCTTCTTGCCTGATGTTCTCCAAGGGACACACCTGTCTGATCTTATCCTCCGCCTGAGCCATCCATGATTTCCCTCTTATCAGTCTCTGACCCTTAACTACGTCCAGCGCCTCATGCAATGGGTGATCTGTGTCTGCAGCTAATCTGAGGTATGCCTTCGCCTGCATCACCTTGTGCCTACCAGCAGACCAAGGATGTAACGCATACACACTACTGGAGTGTCTCTGGTGCATCCCAGAATGACCCGCATAGCTTCGTTCTGTATGCGCTCTAATTTCACCAGCTGACTCTTTGAGACAGTGAGCAGTCCAAGTCCATAATCAATCACTGAGAGGATCAAGTGCTGGTATAGTGTGAAGAGCATTCTCTGCTCTGTGTCCATTGCGATCATAGTTTTAAGTGCATTGAGTCCCTATTGAGATCTTGTCACAACCGTCTCCACATGGTCCTTGAAGGACAGACTCCTGTCAAAAGTGATTCCCAGATACTTCAGTTTGTTCTCTCTGTTGACGCCTCTGCCATCTATCGTGAGGCTTGGGACATCATCTCTCACAATCCTGTTGTCCAGAGAGCACCAAAAACAGCCGCCTTTTCCGGGTTAATGACAGCACTCATTTCAGTGCACCAGTCAATCACTTTGTCTACTGTCACCTGTAGCTCCTGGGCTGTTTGATCCCTATTTCTCCCCTGCCTATATGCAAGAATATCATCTGCAAATGTTAGTATCCTTCCAACCCCTGGTGCTTCTAGGTATGCAATCTTGCTCGTATACACGTTAAAGAGAACCGGTGAGATTGCAGATCCTTGTGGCAGTCCCGGGGTTAAAATATGTGGCTCTGAGGTCCATGCGCCTAGACGGAGAGCAACCCGACGAAGCTTCCCCTTTTCCAAAAAATCCTGCAGCTTAACAGCGACTATCTTCTCTAAAATCCTTCCCAAATGTATTTTGAAGGGTGATGATCCTAAAGCCGCCTAAGCTTTGAATGATCCTTGTATGGTTTTGGGAGAGGGCTAGGATAGTTATGTAACCAACCCTGCGGTACTGATGCTGTCCTAATGCTCTGATTAAAGCAGCCGGCCATCTCCTTCAGGTCTATATCGCTCAAAGCCTTCATATGGCCATACCTGACACCATCAAGGCTCTGGTGCCGTGTCTTTTGCCTTTTTCAAAATATGTTTAACATCTTCAACCCGTATGATGTCTTCATAAGGCATATTCTCCATTGTGCCAGATAATTCCACTCTAACTGCATCCTTGGTATCCGCATCATTATGATTGGTCTGCTCTAAAAATCTCTGAAGAAACGCCTCCCCTTTCTCCTTGTCAGTTGTCACGTGTACACCATCATCTTTATAAATTGTTCCCACTGTCATAGGACGATCTTTTCTTTGCATTTGTCTGTGCAGTTTCCATAATTTATGCAGTGTTTTATCACCCCAATCTCCTTCATAAAACATTTCCCATTTTACTTTCTTGGCCTCTGCAGCACACCGCTTGAAAGCCTCCACCTTGTCTTTCTTGTCATTGACAGGAAAGTAGAAGGAATATATTTCTTACCTTATTTTTCATTTCCTTCTTGTTTCTTAAGATGCTGGTTAATAGTTGTACACAAGTATTCATGCTACAATGATGCATTTAGCTTTTTATATTGAGTTCGTGAAAGCTTCCAAATAGCTGTGCGTTAATGTGCGTAAGGAGTGACCAGAAATGATACCGCAATTTAGTCATCTTGTGTCAATTTTTAAGGATCTGTTCCGCTGTCTGTGTAGTTTGTTCACATGTACACATGGGTGACAGACACGCTTTGAGTCTTCGTGAAAGATGGTCTACTCTGCTGTTTACTGTCCAGAGACGGAACATGATTACCTGTTTTGCAGTATGAAAATAGTTGTCAGTATCTCTCTAGTGGGCTTTCTTCGTAACGACCTAGATGTTGGTCCTCTTTTCATTGAAGTTTATAGATTGATTCGTATGCACGTGTGTTGTCCCCTAAGTTGACAACGTGTTTGCTCTCACGTTTCTTGTTATGCCACAATATGTCAGTTTCCACCGCAATATTACTCTTCTGTTGGTATTCAATGCGTTTAGTGTGTGTGTGTTTTTCAATACCAGTTGTTTGTCACCGCTGAGAGCTTGTGGAATTGAAAATTCATCACTGTGGAATTCAAACTGTTGCCATTGACATTGTGCGGATGCTGTAATGTTTAGGGCCTGAAATTCGTCTGAATAGTTGGAGCAAAATATCCCAGTAAGCGTGCATGCAGATTAAGGTCTGCGATCTGCTCAGACAATCTGTGTCGGACGATTCCAGTAGGTTGATGACTGCTCTCGGTTGCATAAATTTCAATCCATCCTTTCTCCAATAGTCCCCTTCCTCTTTCAACACATGGTCCTCACATTTTCTCAGTAACTTTTATAAATATTTAATAGCGCGGACGGGATTAGTATATTGATGTCAGACAACTATAATATAGTAATAGTATTGTCAGCTGCCATCTGTCCTTTAATTTTAGCCCACACAAGTTCTGTAGGGTTAAAATGAGAGTGGTACGGCGGAAGTCTCAAGCACCCATGACGATGCTCTTCTATCAACTTGTCGATTTGATATTTCTTGCTTTTTGGCGACTGTTTTGCAAGGGTGTGACGAAACGGCACTTCATCTGTGCTTCGTCGGGCGAGAATCCATTTTATTCGGCGCGTCATCAGGGACTTTCCCTGTTATTAATAGACTGGGGATAGCCGAGCAGGATTTTCCCATGTAGAAAGTTCGCGAAGCATCGTGAATTGAGTGACCAGGGTACACCAACAAATTCTCGTGCAGAAGCACCTAGAAATTCTAGTGCGAATGAGAGTATCCTGATAAGTTGACTTACACCACGAAGCACTCATTTCTCGTGCGCATTGGGTTGCACCTAGGAGAAATGCGGCCGGGATAGTCATTCACTTTCTTCATCTCGATGCGTGAGGACGCATGGCTTTGCTAGGCCGATTGTATAGTGCCTCACACACAAAAAGGATAAAGCTGACTGTCACCCATTACGGCATGCTTGCCCATTGACAGTACTGGTAGCTGACTGGAGACTGGTTAAGGAATTCAGGTATTTACTTTGGTAATTAATTTAACTTTTTAATTGAGCAGAACAACGCGATCGTTTGTAACTCATTAATATGCGGCCGACTTTGCATCGCTTATGAGGGACGGATCGATAAGTTGGTTGAGAAACTAGGGCGGTATACACCTGTGCGTGTTGCATTGTTGACAAGCCTGTGTAGTTCTGTAACTGCTTGAAATGTAAGCCTGTTATAGCGGCGTATTGTGTTCACCTATTATGAACTATGTATGGTAAATAGTTGCATATAATATGTTTGCTGTACTATAATAGGGCACAGTTTACTGGTGTACGTTATGAACCTAAGTTATGTCAGTCAGTAGTTAAGGTTAGCAGAGCGTTGGGAGTTAGACAGGTAAGTTGCTAAGGGGAGATTTCCGACAGTGAATTGCTGAAGTGCTAGGGAAATAGAGCACTTAAGTCTTAGCCATAGGAAGTGATGTAGCTATTTTGTGTAGACTAAATAGTGAATTCATTTCGTGGAATTGTGGGATTCGCAGAAGGTAAATTCTTCAGTGGTGCTAGAGATATATACC